>OZ024831.1:74104771-74349330 GCA_964016985.1 Anodontia alba
TCAGATGCATCCCCTAATTTCAGAATATTTCAAATTACGGTAAAGATATTGGTAAAATGAAAATTATGTTGAAAACCCCATTTGGAAATTCCTAAATGTTCAAAGGTTACATGCATTCAAAGTCTTAGTAACTGGTATTGCTATTTATACTTTGTAAAAAAGCTATCCCACAATACACTACCCTATGATGTCATTGATTCTTTTAGATTTTAAGTCCTCATCATTTTATTCCAGACTGCTAATTTTGATTAAAAAAAAAAAGGAAGTATTCTATTACTACATGTACTGATATAAAGACTTAAAATTTCAAGCTAGATTTTTTTTTTTTTAAATTATGAAAACTAATATAATTAAATTCCAAAAACATTTTTTTTAAATATGAAAAATGCAAGATACAGGTTACTACATTGGAAAAAAATTTACCAAGAACAAATTTATTTTTGATAATTACATTCCAAAGATCATTACAAAATACATATAAAACTTCAGTAAAATAACTTCAGACAATGGAATTTAAATTTTAGTTTGACATAAATTTGATTTCTCAAAATTAACTTGTATCAAATTAAATATGAAAATGTATAAGCACTGCACACTAACATATAAATAGGGAAGAGACCTTTTCTCTCTGTATACATTCTTTGAATATTTTCAAATTAAATTTTTTTAAAACATTTTTTAAAAAAATTTCATAAGAACCACTGTTGTAAGTGCATGTATTTGGAATATTTCCAAATACATGTTTTTAAAACATTTTTTTAAAAATTTTCACAAGAACCAATGATGTAGTAAGTATATGGAATATTTCAGTAAGGTTTTCACCATTGGACTCGCTAGTCACATGTCTTTGTTTTTAGCGTATATACAACCAAAAGTGAAATAAGAGGATGCGTCTGCTTTAATCTATGAAAAATATTTGTGGTTAAAATGCGGTAACACAAAATCCAAAATCAAGCTTCGAATTCAACTGTAATTTTTGTTTGTCTCAGCTCTCTGCACTCTTCATATATAAACAAGAGGACCATGGTGGTCATTAACACTCACCTGTGCCTAAAAGGTCACTCAGTGTCTACAATATTCATTAATCTGGAGGATATAACTCCAAAATATCCTTGTCTTCCACTTCTGCAAGTTTAAGGAAGATCCAATTTTAACAGATGAAGCTATGCAGCAAACAAGTTTCTATTACCAAATACTGTCAGAGGAGATAACAAAAAAAACCAAAAAACACAGCATCCAGAGTTGTGGTCCTTACATGCAACACACCTTTTTAACCTCGTACAATTCTACCAAGTATCATCAATGTATCTTCCATGGTGCTTAAGTTATGACAGTCACATGGTTTCCACTGACAAATACTGTCAGGGGAGTGAACTCAAAAACTGCAGTATTCAAAGTTACAGTTTTTGTATACGACTAACCTTCTCACCTCCTGTTCATTCCTATCAAGTACTATCAGTATATTTCAACGGGTGTTGGACTTACAAGGTCTGTATTACCAAATACTGACAGGGGAGATACCTAAAAAATTGCAGTACCGAGAGTTGTAGATCTTGTACAAGACGCGTCTTCTCAACGTCTTGTACAATTCTCCTTAATATCATCGATATATCTGAAATGGTGTTGAAGTTATGGCAATCATAAGGTTTCCATTACCAAATACTGTCAGGGGAGATAACTAAAAACTGTGGCATCTAGAGTTGTGATTCTTTTGTGTGACATGCTTTCTCAACCTTATGTACAATCCTACCAAGTATCATCAATGTATCTGAAAAGATGTTGGAGTTACCAAGATCACAAAGTTTCTATTAGGGGAGATAATTCTAAACCACAGCACCTGGAGTTGTAGTTTATGCAACACATCTTCCCAACCTCATGTACAATCCTACTGAGTTCAATCAGTATATCTGAAAGGGTGTTGGAGTTATCAAATGCACAAGGTTTCTTTTACTAAATACTGTCAGGGCAGATGACTAAATAACTGTGGGACCTAGAGTTGTAGTTCTTGTATGTGCCACACCTTCTCAATTCTTTCAAAAGATAAGTTCTGGGAACTCAGTGAAAGCATGCTACCAAGACGTTTCTAGAAGTCCTAGTTAGTACCCACAACATATGTTTACTAGGGGAAATAAGAAAATATGTACCTAAGCACTCCTTTAATCTGGAGCTCTGAAATGTAGACATTCTCTTGATTCTCTTGATGTTAATACATTTTAAGATTTTTTTTTTTTTTTTTTTTTTTTTTTATCCATTTCAAAAGGTACAAATTATCTGACCAGCAAGAGAAACTGGGCCTTATTCAAAACCATATTATTTAAGTAGTTGTGGTCATGATATACTCAAATTACACAAACCTTATTCCACTCAAATTACACAAACCTTATTCCAAACTCATAAATCTGTAAAATAATGATGAATCAGAATGTTCAGACCAACAGACATGGACCCCAGAATAAAGGGTATAATCAGGCATCCATGGACAGTAAGCCTTACTTGGTAAGCAAGCTTCGCCCACCATGCCCATAGGCCTGAACGGAAGACATGTAGGTAGAAGTGTTATGTCCGGGATTTTGGAAGTCTACTTATGAAATCAGTAAAAAAAAGGTAACCATTTCTTAAATCAGAATATTTTCTGACTAATTTTTATGAGACAACTAATCTATCTATATTCCTTGCATTCATTACTGTTTTTGCCTGGCAAGAAATAGAAACAAAATACTGGGCCTATTTACACACACACACACACACACATCGGATAACTTAAGCATGTGTCGTAAATTAATGTATTCATTTCTTGAAAAGCTTAAATTATGGGGAATATTCACCAGATAATCTATTTATCTGAGGATTCTTGGTACTAATTCATTTAATAATGTAAATCTTACATAACTGGCAAGAAATAAGAACAAAATACCTGTTTGCTTTAAAAAGTTACAACGTGTATCTTAATAAATGTGCTAAAATCTGATGACAAAATACAGCTGTATTGCGTTATGCATATTCTGGTATATTTCCACAAGACAAACAATCAATTTGAGGATTTCTTGTGTTCATTCCAATTTGGAGAGTTAAACTCTGTATAAATATGAACAAATAAAAATCAAAATATAGCCTTACTCTTAAAAATCTACACTAATATAGCTCAAACAAGTGGACAGGATCACTTATACTGATATATCTGGACAAAATATTACAAATTGAGGCATAATCACTTATAAGTTATCCATTTTAAAGTTAACACATTATTTAATTTTACTTTGATTGCACAGAAAGCTCAGCAATCTTATGCACTTGTTCTATAAGACACAGATGTTGGTGTTTCGTGAATTTGTGATAGAGGAAACCAGATTACACAGGGAAAACCATCGACCATGTATGGGCTACCCAACCCTGTTTTATGCCTGACCCCGGTGCCCCATAAATCCGTCAGCTGCAGTGGGTTATTCACATTGGGCACCATTAAAGGAAACTAACGAGGGAAAGTGTGTTCGATGCAGGACTGAAACCTGTGACCTCTAGCTTGCAAGTGCTCTACCCAACTGAGCTAACCAGATGGCTGTGTATATACAGGCCCACAAGATCCCACTACAATCTGATGTTCTAGTGCACAAAATGTCAGCATTGGTTCCATCCAGAGTGCCAAGATATCAAACTGAAAGCGTGCCAGTTGAAACATTCAAGAACTGTTGGATGTTTTGAATGTTGACTAAAATGAAAACTGCATGTACCAACTGAGTAAATGTTATCAATTTATTCTAATGGATCTATTTCCTTTCAAATTCTCTGAAAATACTACTACTGAATGTCTTTTCTAGCGACTGATTTTGCTTCTTTTTCCTGGCCTTGCACTTAATACTTTTCATGCATATGTGTATCTCGGATACACTATGGAGCTTCCATGGAACTTTATCATATCACTGATACAAAATTTAAATGACTGACAGACCTTGACCACGGAACTTTCATGGATTCATGGAGTTTTTACGGATTCACTGAAGTTCCTTTAACTCACAGAACTTTCACAGATTTACAGACAGTTACAATAACTCTTGTCATATAAATTTAGCAAAAGATGAGTGATAAAATAAACTCCCCTTATAAACACAAAAAGTCTTCGGGGTATATATAACGATAACAACTCTCCAAACATTTCATATAAAATGCCATTTCCCTGTTTTTTCATGGGCAGTATCGATTAGATTTTGAGGGTCCCAAATTTTGTTTTGTACTTTTAAAGCTCATAAATTTTTCCTGATGAGAATCAGACTGTGGGTCAACAATATTTCATTCATTACCAGGAGGTCGCGGGTTCGACCCCGCCGAGGTCGGCAACATTCTTTCGTGGAGATTGATCATGAAATATTTTCTACGGTCATTCTCTCCCTTCCGCTGATTTAAGAAGGGCAGTTGTCAGTTTCTGGCAAAAGAATGTGCACAATACTGGTTAACCGCTTAGAGAACTAAGCCTGCCCAGTAAACGTGTGGTTAGGTAAACTGACCGCGCTCGACATGACCCCATTGGGTTGACTGGGCCGTAAAACCTCAACATAAACAAACAGTCATTACTGATATTGCCTCCAGATTTGTGGGACTTTTACACAGTCTGATCACATGATGAACTCAGGCCCTGCTTAATCAGGTCTGCCTTGGAGGCTACAGGCAGCCCATCTACTTCCCGGGCCCCAGTGGGCGGGGGCCGTGGTTCCTGAATATCCGATAATTAGTGAACCTCGGTAATAGGTATCTCACTGACGATACACTAACCGTTGGCCTACCTGAAACGCATTTTACTGCTTCAGGAATTTTGCTAGAGACCTTCAAACCTTTCTGCTTTTCGGACGTTATTTTTCGCGAGTCTGTACATGAACTACAAAAAATCTTCGAGAAAATATAATTTCTATCGAAGAAAATTATTACTATGGCGGAAATCACTGTGATTGGGTCGGACTTGATTCACAGTTTTCTTAGTATCCGGTATATCCGGAAGGCACAAAGTGATAGGCACAGTGGCCTGGTGGCCACAGGATAGTAATACTGCAAAAATGTAAATAAAACATTATTAGCTCACCTGAGCTCTGCTCAGGATGAGCTATTGTGATCACTTTTCGTCCTTCGTCCGTCCGTCCGTCCGTCCGTCCGTGCATCCGTCCGTTAACATTTTCAAATGACTTCTCCTCTGAAGCCACTGAGCCAATTTTGCTCAAATTTCATATGGAGCCTCCTTAGGGTGGGGGAACGAAAAATTGCTAAAATGGTCGCGGTCCGTTGACCAAGATGGCCGCCACGCCCATATATGGTAAAAACCTTTAAAAATCTTCTCCTCCAGAACTTAGAATGCCTTGGGGCTGAACCTTTGCAGAAATCATCGGGGACGGGAGGTCTACCAAAATTGCTAAAAGAATTGTTATACGTTGACGTTTGACCTTTTTACGGCAAGGTCAAGTTTTCTTCCCTATGCATTTGTATGGGAAAAACCTTTAAAAATCTTCTTCTCCAAAACCGAGCATGCCTTATGGCTGAATCTCTACATATATCTTTGGGAACAGGAGGGCTACCAAAATTGCTAAAATAATGGTCGTACATTGACATTTGACCTTTTTACGGTAAGGTCAATTTTGCTTCCTTATGCATTTGTATGGGAAAAATGTTCAGAATTTTAAACAACTTCTCCTCTGGAGCCGCTGGGCCAATTGTGCTCAAATTTCATATGGAGCCTCCTTAGATAGGGGGAACAAAAGATTGCTAAAATGGTCATGGTTTGTTGACCAAGATGGCCGCCATGCCCATATATGGTAAAAACCTTTAAAAATCTTCTTCTCTAGAACCGAGGATGCTTTGGGGCTGAATGTTTGTATAAATCATCGGGGACGGGGTCTACCAAAGTTGCTAAAATATTGGTCATACTTTGACATTTGACCGTTTTACGGCAAGGTCAAGTTTGCTTCCTTATGCATTTGTATGGGAAAAAACATTTAAAAATCTTATTCTCCAAAACCGATCATCTCGAACGGGCGGTCTACCAAAATTGCTAAAATAATTGTCATACATTGACATTTAACCTTTTTACGGTGAGGTCAAGTTTGCTTCTGTATGCATTTGTATGGGCCCCATACATTTGTATGAAAAAATGTTGATAATTTCAAATGGCTTTTCCTCTGACACCTCTGGGCCAGTGTTGCTCAAATTTCATGCGGAGCCTGTGTGGGCAGGAGAATGAAAGATTGCTAAAATGGGTATGGTCCATTGATCAAAATGGCTGCCATGCCCATATATGGTAAAAACTTTTAAAAATCTTCTTCTCCATAATCAAATAAGCTCCTAATCTTTGCACAAATTATGGGGGACAGGAGATCTACCAAAATTGCTAAAATGATGATTCTATGTTGACATTTGACCTTTTTACCTCCAAGGTCAAATTTGCTTTCCCATTTGTATGGGCCATATACATTTATATTGAAAGTATCAAAGTGACTTGTAGATCAACAGTAGTTAAAATTGTTCTGATTGGAAATCTAAGATGGCCATCATCTGATTTATATTTATAATATTTCCCTGCCACTGTGCTGTTTACATGTATAAAATCATGATTCTTCAGAAACCACTTAGCCAATTTCCACCAAATTTCACATTGATCCTTCTGTATTTTCATTAGTTGCGATGATAGGATTGGAAAAATGTTGCATAACATCTGCATGTCTGCAGTGGCTATGTCACTCAGGTGAGCGAATCGTGGCCCGTGGGCCTCTTGTTTTTATTTATTTATTTTTTTTATTTATTTATTTTTTTGTCAAAAAATATTTGTAAATAATTTTCATAAAAACATATATTAAAGCGAACGTTTAGGAAAAACGGGTTGCTAAATACATATGTAACCGCACTGTACTTTACTTTTTTCAAAATATTCATGGAAAGTGATTTCGGCCGAAACTGCTTATGGTGAATAGCCTAAAAAAAATCTGCTGATGCTTTATCACATATTTATACCTTTCTTTGATACGCTTTCGGAGACTTTCGGAGAATCTTTTGCATCAATTTTCAAATTCTCTGCTTCAGAAGGTTCTGGAGGCTGAATCAAGTTCCACTGTTTGTTTATTCTGTGTATATTCGTCCGCCGAGATTGCGCTCAACATCATTAAAGTATTATTTCTTCAAAAGTTTGAAGTTTTCTTTGTTTTGTATATTCGGTCGCTCTTTATAATTATCAGAGTGTAGAAGGCTTACATGTTTGAATGCAGAATTAAGTGACATCAGAGTCAGTATGGAACTACTTTTTAGGAAGTTATTAGGTTTGCAATTTTGAGAAAACGGATTGTAGAAATTCCGTATAGTAAATTTGGCGGCAGTAAACCGCCACCAAAAATGAAAATAAGATTTTACCAAATTAATTGAATTTTGAAGGGTAAAATACCCTATTACCTAAAAAATTATCTGTTGCTCTGATGCAACAGACAAAAAAGGAAAAATGCTAAAATTATAGGACAGAATGAGTAGCGCTAGTGGATATGAGTGACGAGATGTTTTATAAGTGACAAGTGGCAGCGAAATTGATTAATAAATGTATGTTTCAGCTCGTAAAACAAATGCTTATTTCAAAAATATTTTAAAAAAGTAAGCCCTTATCTTGGCACTACAGGTGCGGATCCAGGAGGATTTTCGAGGGGGGTTCGATTTAATCATATTATCATACATACTCTTTGTACATGTATTTGGACAGACAGGCCTGAGCAAACAGTGTAGACCCAAACAAGACACCGCAGAAGACTGTTTGTCACTCACCCAGCAATTTTACAAACATTCATAGGTAGTAAAATTTGTCGACTTTTTGAAGAGAAGTAGAAGGTAAAGTGTCTGAAATCTACCAGATTTATCCAAAATTTCCAATGTAAATGAAATTTCAAGTCAAAGGGAGATTCGACCAAACCCTTTGACCCAACTTTACTGCTCTTTATCCACAGGCAATGTCATCAGCTATAGTTAGGCTCTTCTGCTTAACATAACCCCCATGAATGCTTTAAAATCAAATTAATATGCAATTGGGTAGGGGAAATACCCATAAAAATTAAGCAAAGAGGACATGCTAGCTTAATATAGCTGAGGACATTGCCTGTGGATAGAGTGCAGTGGCGGATTCAAAGGGGGGTATGAGTGTTCAGTCGAATCTCTCTTTGACTACGTCTACCAAACGAATGAATGTGTAACCATCGATTAAGAACGTGAAACAATTAGAGCGACATCGGTTGGTATTTGTGTTATGGATATTTTGGTTGTCAATGCAGCATTGTTGAGAAATGGCCACGGGAAGGGTCGAAAATGGGTGGTTATGCATTAGAACTAAATAAATAAAAACAAAACTTACAGCTCTAATGCGTAATCACTCATTTTTGACCCTTACCATGGCGATTTCTCAACAATGCTGCATTGACAACCAAAATATCTATAACACAAATAATCATGTGTGTCTATTGTGTGTGCGTGATGATATGCTGAACTTATAGCAAAGCGCAAAATTAAGTAAAGGACAATAAACACCACAAATTTCCACATGTTTTCTATGGCTTTCGGTACACCTTTAGCTCGCGAAAAAATAATTCAGCTAATATAGTGAAGTAGGTGGTCTGAGATTTACTACACAGAGGCCGATATCAGTGGGCTGTTGAATGTAATTACACATAATTATTGGACTGTTTTACAAATAATTTCCTCAAAACATTTATATCGTTCATGAAACACAGAAAATGCAAAGTCTGTTTACCTTTTTTGAGTCATCAAATGCCTAACCGATATCGCTCTAATTGTTTCAGGTTCTTAACCGATGGTTAAGCATTCATTCATTTGGTAGGTTTGTTTGACTTGAAATTTCATTTACATTGGAAATTTTTTATAAATCTGATGGATTTCGAACATTTTCCTCCTGCTTCTCTTCAAAAAGTCAACAAATTTTACTACCTGTAAATGTTTGTAAAATTGCTGAGTGAGTGACAAATTCTGTGGCGTCTATCTGGGTCCATACTGTTTGCTCAGGCCTGTCTGTCCAAATACATAGAGTATGTACGGTAATATGAATAAATCGAACCCCCCTTGGAAATCCTCCTGTAGGGGTATTAAATGCCAAGATAAGGACTTACTTTCTAAAATATTTTTGAAATAAGCATTTGTTTTATGAGCTGAAAGATACATCTATTACCAATTTCGCTGCTCTCCTCACTCATAAAACATCTCATCACTCATATCCACTAGCGCTACTCATTCTGTCCTATAATTTTAGCATTTTTCCATTTTTGTTGGTTGCATTGATGGTTTGCATTGTTATGATTGTAATACATATGCCAAATGATGGCATCTGTCCAATTCAAGTTGTTATGCAAGATGCAGATATGGCTGAAAACATTAATGGGTAAATCGTTCAAAATGGCACCAGATTTGGAGTGATTGTCGCCAGAATGAAACAAATTCCAGGAATCGTAGCTATATTTTGATGTAAAGTTTGGTGCTGGGTTGTATGGAATTTAATTCCGCGCAGTACAGCATTTTCGGACTTTGTAAATAACACCCCCCTGGACGACAAAAGCCCCAGATTGTCGACAGCCCCCCTGAAACAGCCAGCTTTTTAGCTCGAGCTACTCATGTCCAGATGTTCACGTCACTTATTTATTGGCATAACAATTGGCCATGAGTGAAGAGATTACTGCCAGTGGTATATGAAGATCTATGGATAAGCATGAAACTTATAAAGTTAATAAAATTGAGAGGTTTTCTCATTTTCAGCTCGCCGTGACTATGTCCCTGGAGAGCTTATGTTATCACCCAGTCATTGGCGTCGGCGTCTGTGTCTGCATTAGCACAATGTTTAAGTTTTCAAAGGTGTGCTTAGTTTTTTAACTGTTTAAGGTACTGCTTTCATATTTGGCCTACACCTACCTTAGGGTAAGATTTTTCAGTCACATGTAGGTCAAGGTCAGTTCTTACTTTGTCATTTACTCTCTTAAGATAGAGCTTTGATATTTGGCCCACGCCAGCCTTAGGGTTTGACTTTTCAATAGCACACACTCCTTCCGCAGTTTGACCTTCTGCCTAGGTCAAGGTCAGGTCGTACTTTGTCATTTGAACCCATGTTCAAGTTCTGCGTTTAAGTTTTGAAAAGTGCTTGTAACTGCTGAAGTATTCAAGATACCGCTTTAATTTTTGGCCCACACCAATGTTAGGGTAAGACCTTTCAATAGCACACACCATTTTCGCAGTTTGACCTTCTGTCTAGGTCAAGGTCAGGTCATACTTTGTCATTTAAACCCATGTTTGAGTTCTGCGTTTAAGTTTTGAAAAGTGTTCATAACTGCTGAAGTATTCAAGATGCCACTTTAATATTTGGCCCACACCTACCTTAGGGTAAGACCTTTCAATAGTACACACCCCTTCCTCAGTTTGACCTTCTGCCTAGGTCAAGGTCAGGTCATACTTTGTCATTTACAGCTGTGTTAAAGTTTTGAAAAGTGTATATGACAGCTGAAGTATGTACATGTAAGATATAGCTTTCATATTTTGTCCACATCAACCTAAGGGATTCAGCATGTAATATCTAGCTTTCATAGTTTGTCCACACCAACCTAAGGGAAGATGTTTCAATGGCATATACCCCATCCCTCAGTTTGACATTCTTCCGACATCAAAGTCAGGTCATACTCTGTCAGCTATGTTTGAGTTCTGCATTTAATCTTTACTATTTAAAGATTGTTTTCTTCTCTGATCAGCCCTTTCTGGTGAGCTGCGTTGTCTTCTGACAACTCTTGTTATGCACTTCTGGTTCACCTAAACCACTTCAAAGATTATTTACTGGATGAATTTATACACTGTCTTTCATAAGTTCTTCAAAGTTTTCAGCACTCAGCAGTTACTGATTTGGACATTTCTTTCAGAGGATTGTTGGTTATAGATGCTGTGAGAGCACAGTAAAATAAAATGCATGTAACCAAAGGCATGTTTTTTGGATATCATACATGTTCTCACTGCTGTGGTTCAAGCCACCTTTGATGAATGATCGGCTCGATATAAGTGAAATAATCTTGAAAGGGCCATTAAACCCAAATAAAAAAAAACAAGAAGCATGTGTCTGTCAGAGAACAAGTTACAAGGGATAAAACCATTGTATCTCTTGTTCTCTAACAGGTTTTAGTTCTATTTCCCTGGTTATTAATCCCATCCACATTCATTGTTGTCACATAATTTTATGTGGCCTCAGGATAGCCAGTGTAACTAACTATACCATCTTAATAGTAGCAGCAGGTATGAAAAATATAACAATAGCTACATGTAGCTACGTAATCCAAAACAATTTTATGCATCCAGGGTTCGCACTAGGAATTTTTTTCTTTCGCCACCATTTTCTCCAATTTGATTTTTTTTGTGCCATTTTCTTTAACTTTGAGCGAGATTTTGAGCCAAATTTTGGCCATTTTTTGCCAAAGAATTATCTTGTCAGAAAAATGTGTGGGGGACTTTAAATTAATTCTCACACTGATTTTTAAAACTTCTGCTGTAATTAATTAATTACAATGTCATGAATTAATAACAAGTCTTTGTTTTGCATATCGAATGTTGAAGACACAAAAACAGAACACTTTACATGGAAACGAAAGTTCTGAAAAGTGCTGTATAAGCTAATAAATATAATGTTATTAATGTATTATTCAGTAAGAGAATAACATAACAATATTCATTTGTACCCTGTTAAATGCGGGGTAAGTTTCTTACACAGCAGGTTTTACTATTTAAGGGAGCTAACTCCAACTGACTTAAAAGGGAGTTTACTGCAATTGCTTTACGAGTCGGGTCTATGCGAAATGGAATGGGGAACAGCATTTTTTTACGAATCGCGCCAATAAAAAAGAGGGGGCATGCTTATACAATAAGCGGTTAACCAGTACATTGCACACCCTTCCAATCTTGAAGCAGTGGAAGGCGCGAATGACAGTAGCAAATACATGTGTTTCATGATAAATCGCTACAATCTGTGGGGACGGAATGTGCGATCCGGACCATCGGAGACTAATGTGTCCGCCTCAGAGGCATTATTTGTGTGTTGTTGTTTGTTTTTAGTTTTTTTTTGTTTTTTTTTCGGGACAACGTCCGTTGATCGCCAAATAAAATTAAGGCTCATAAGAAGGTACCGAAACATGCTTAATTAAAATCGGCATTGTCAAAGTGTACTTACCGCTTTAATAAGCCGAACCGATTAATGACAATAATTATTTATTTCTCGTGTAAATTTGTTTTCCATCTTTATGTTTGACATAGGGTTCCACGTGATTACATTCTGGGTAAATTTCTGTGACGTAGGTGATGCGACTTTGACATTAATTCCTGATTGGTAGTTTCGGCAGAGCGTCATGAATATTGAGGACGAAAGGCGTGGAAAGTGGGCGGTGCTACTGTCAAACTGCGCATCACGGCATGTGACCTTCTATCGCTTTCATCAAATTCAGGTTAATTTGATCAACTACCGTTTTCTGATCGATAATTGAGTTGTTAATTGGTGAATTATACTATCAAGGAAGGTGCGATAGATACGAACGACAATTATATGGCTCAGTAGCGGGTAATTCAGGCGATATTTTCACCACTTGTTTTCGCCAATTAATGATTTTTTGTGCCAAATTTTATTTTTCTGCGCAAATGGCGACAATGGTGATCGGTAACGCGAATCCTGGCATCATTATATAGACCTGACCGAAAGACACTTCCCTAAAAAAACCTTTTAAAAGAAAAACTATAATCTTTGTAAATATTTGAACACCTGTTTGAAGTTTTACAGTAAAAAAAAAAAAGCTTCAAAAAGTACTCAGCAAGATTCGTAAAGTGCTTATAAGTCAAGAGGTTTTTGCTTCAGTACTTTAGTAAGTATGAGTACATATACTCATAATTTTGCTAAGTACTGAGTACAGCTAAGTACTGAAAAAACACTACTCGAGAATCGAGTAAGTATGGGTACAGGTATCAGTACAAGTACTCAATCCCAGCAGCTGTGTCAGCTAAAAATGCATTAGTAATCATTATAGATTCACTTAAAATACCAGTGAGTATTTAGATTACTAATTTTATTCCTAGAGCAATGTCTATAGGCTTCCTTCTGAAACAATCTTTTCTGGTCTGCTATGGGAACGTCTTAACGGTTTTTATTACTGTTATCGAAATGCGCGAGTTACTTCCCATTTCAGTTACGCAAATCACTCATCAGTTGTTGAGATAGTCTATCTTAGTACATATTACTGCATTATTGTGGTAAACTATATTTTGACTTATCTTTTGCTTAGAAAAAAAAGAAGTTGATCGATGCGATCATTTGGATCAGAAAAACAAAATAAATGTTGATGATTCAGTCATTTTTATGTACATGTATTGTATGATGCCTTGGTAGAGTTCCACCAATTTTTTTTTCAACCATGTATTTTTTCTATCAATACTAGGTTTATAGCCCTATTAATCAAGTATGCAAACAACCCAGGGACATCTGAGATTAATTATGGGGCTGGGATATCCCCTTGGGTTTTTTACTGGCAGAAATGAAACTTTGTCACTTTTGAAACAGGTATAAGAGTCAAAGACAGCCCAAGAAAGCCAAATGGCATGGTAAAAGAAAAAAAGTTTTATTTTGTTATTTCAAGTCACTTTGTTACTTTCAAGTTGTTTGGATAGACAAAATAGCAGAAAACATATTGTTTGTCATTATGGTTTTGTTTGTTTGTGTTGAGGTTTTACGGCCCAGCCAACCTAATGGGGTCATGTCGAGCGCGGTCAGTTTACCTAACCACACGTTTACTGGGCAGGCTTAGTCCTCTAAATGGTTAACCAGTATTGTGCACATTCTTTCGCCAGAAACTGACAACTACCCTTCTTGAATCAGCAGAAGGGAGAGAATGACTGTAGAAAATATTTCATGATCACTTTTATGTCCCCCTCTACCAAAGGGTTGGGGGACATATTGTTTTTGGGACGGATCCTGTTAGCGTGGGCTTAAAACTTCTTCTCTGTTCTGTGACTTGAATACCCTTTGGTACTTGGTAGAAATGTAGAGCAGGATGAGACAGTGTGTTGCTTACTCTTTTTGTTCTGTTTGAAATAGATTTCATGTCCGCTCTGTAACCGAATACCCTTCAGAATATTTTGATGGTACTTGGTAGAAATTAAGAACAGGATGAGTTGACATGTTGCATACAAGAATGACAACTCTGCCTTTCTTACTTTAGGCCTTGTTTCCCTTTGTTATATTTGACAGTGATTATGCATTGATTTTGTGTCCGCTCTGTAAGTCAAATACCCTTTTGAATATTGTTATGATACTTGGTAGAAGTGTAGAGCAGGACGAGACAAAGTGTCGCGTACAAGAATGACAACTCTGGCTTTCTTACTTTTGGAGTTATCTCCCTTTGTTTTGTTTGAAAAAAATTTTGTGTCTGCTTCATAACTCAAATACCCTTCAAAATATTTTGATGGTACTTGGTAGAAATATAGAACAGAACAAGATGACACATTGCATACAAGAAGAACAACTCTGGCTTTCTTACTTTTGATGTTATTTGACGTTATCTCCGTTTGTTATATTTGATCATTATTATGCATTTTCATGTCTGCTCAATAAGTCGAATACCTGTTGGAATATTTTTATGCTACTTCATGAAAGTGTAGCACAGGACGAGACAACATGTCGCATACAAGAATGACAACTCTGGCTTTATACTTTTGGAGTAACCTCCCTTTATTTGTTTTTGAAATTGACATCATGTCTGCTCTGTATCTAGGATACCATTTGGAATATTTTGATGGTATTTGGTAGAAATTTTGAACAGGATGAGACAATGTATTGTGTACAAGAATGACAACTTTGGCTTTCTTATGTATTTGGTCAAAATTTAGAACAGGATGAGACAATGTGTTTTGTATAAGAATGACAACTTTGGCTTTCTTATGTATTTGGTGGAAAATTAGATCAGGGTGAGACAATATATTGTGTACAAGAATGACAACTTTGGCTTTCTAATGTATTTGGTTGAAATTTAGAACAGGATGAGACAATTTGTTGTGTACAAGAATGACACCTTTGCCTTTCTTATGTATTAGGTCAAAATTAAGAACAGGATGAAACAATGTGTTGTGTACAAGAATGACAACTTTGGCTTTCTTATGTATTTGGTCGAAATTTAAAGCAGGATGGGACAGGGTACCCTATTATGTACAAGAATGACAACTTTGGCTTTCTTATGTATTTGGTCAAAATTAAGAACAGGATAGACAATGTGTTGTGTACAAGAATGACAACTTTGGCTTTCTTATGTATTTGGTCAAAATTAAGAACAGGATGAGACAATGTGTTTTGTATAAGAATGACAACTTTGGCTTTCTTATGTATTTGGTGGAAAATTAGATCAGGGTGAGACAATATATTGTGTACAAGAATGACAACTTTGGCTTTCTTATGTATTTGGTTGAAATTTAGAACAGGATGAGACAATTTGTTGTGTACAAGAATGACAGCTTTGCCTTTCTTATGTATTAGGTCAGAATTAAGAACAGGATGAAACAATGTGTTGTGTACAAGAATGACAACTTTGGCTTTCTTATGTATTTGGTCGAAATTTAGAGCAGGATGGGACAGTGTTCAGTATTGTGTACAAGAATGACAACATTGGCTTTCTTATGTATTTGGTCAAAATTAAGAACAGGATAGACAATGTGTTGTGTACAAGAATGACAACTTTGGCTTTCTTATGTATTTGGTGGAAATTTAGAACAGGGTGAGACAATGTATTGTGTACAAGAATGACAACTTTGGCTTTCTTATGTATTTGGTCAAAATTTAGAAGAGGATGAGACAATGTGTTGTGTACAAGAATGACAACTTTGGCTTTCTTATGTATTTGGTGGAAATTTAGAACAGGATGAGACAATGTGTTGCGTACAAGAATGACAACTTTGGCTTTCTTATGTATTTGGTCGAAATTTAGAACAGGATGAGACAATGTGTTGCATACTAGAATGACAACTTTGGCTTTCTTATGTATTAGGTCGAAATTAAGAACAGGATGAGAAAATGTGGTGTGTACAAGAATGACATCTTTGGCTTTCTTATGTACTTGGTCAAAGTTAAGAAGAGGATGAGACAATGTGTTATGTACAAGAATGACAACTTTGGCTTTCTTATGTATTTGGTGGAAATTTAGAACAGGATGAGACAATGTGTTGCATACAAGAATGACAACTTTGGCTTTTTTATGTATTTGGTGGAAATTTAGAACAGGATGAGACAATGTGTTGCATACAAGAATGACAACTTTGGCTTTCTTATGTACTTGGTGGAAATTTAGAACAGGGTGAGACAATGAATTGTGTACAAGAATGACAACTTTGGCTTCCTTATGTATTTAGTGGAAATTTAGAACAGGATAGATAATGTGTTGTGTACAAGAATGACAACTTTGGCTTTCTAATGTATTTGGTCAAAATTTAAAACAGGATGAGACAATATGTTATGTACAAGAATGACAACTTTGGCTTTCTTATGTATTTGGTGGAAATTTAGAACAGGATGAGACAATGTGTTGCATACAAGAATGACAACTTTGGCTTTCTTATGTATTTGGTGGAAATTTAGAACAGGGTGAGACAATGTATTGTGTACAAGAATGACAACTTTGGCTTTCTTATGTATTTGGTCAAAATTTAGAAGAGGATGAGACAATGTGTTGTGTACAAGAATGACAACTTTGGCTTTCTTATGTATTTGGTGGAAATTTAGAACAGGATGAGACAATGTGTTGCATACAAGAATGACAACTTTGGCTTTCTTATGTATTTGGTGGAAATTTAGAACAGGGTGAAACAATGTATTGTGTACAAGAATGACAACTTTGGCTTTCTTATGTATTTAGTGGAAATTTAGAACAGGATAGACAATGTGTTGTGTACAAGAATGACAACTTTCTTATGTATTTGGTGGAAATTTAGAACAGGGTGAGACAATGTATTGTGTACAAGAATGACAGCTTTAGCATTCTTATGTATTTGGTGGAAATTTAGAACAGGATGAGACAATGTGTTATGTACAAGAATGACAACTTTGGCTTTCTTATGTATTTGGTCGAAATTTAGAACAGTATGAGACAATGTGTTGTGTACAAGAATGACAACTTTGGCTTTCTTATGTAGTAGGTCGAAATTAAGAACAGGGTGAGACAATGTATTGTGTACAAGAATGACAGCTTTAGCATTCTTATGTATTTGGTGGAAATTTAGAACAGGATGAGACAATGTGTTATGTACAAGAATGACAACTTTGGCTTTTGTATGTATTTGGTCGAAATTTAGAACAGTATGAGACAATGTGTTGTGTACAAGAATGACAACTTTCTTATGTATTTGGTGGAAATTTAGAACAGGGTGAGACAATGTATTGTGTACAAGAATGACAGCTTTAGCATTCTTATGTATTTGGTGGAAATTTAGAACAGGATGAGACAATGTGTTATGTACAAGAATGACAACTTTGTCTTTCTTATGTATTTGGTCAAAATTTAGAACAGTATGAGACAATGTGTTGTGTACAAGAATGACAACTTTGGCTTTCTTATGTATTAGGTCGAAATTAAGAACAGGATGAGACAATGTGTTGTGTACAAGAATGACATCTTTGGCTTTCTTATGTATTTGGTCAAAGTTTAGAACAGGATGAAACAATGTGTTGTGTACAAGAATGACAACTTTCTCATGTATTTGGTGGAAATTTAGAACAGGGTGAGACAATGTGTTGTGTACAAGAATGACAACTTTCTTATGTATTTGGTCGAAATTTTAGAGCAGGATGAGACAATGTACCATATTGTGTACAAGAATGACAACTTTGGCTTTCTTATGTATTTGGTCAAAATTTAGAACAGGATGAAACAATGTGTTGTGTACAAGAATGACAACTGTCTTATGTATTTGGTGGAAATTTAGAACAGGGTGAGACAATGTATTGTGTACAAGAATGACAGCTTTAGCATTCTTATGTATTTGGTGGAAATTTAGAACAGGATGAGACAATGTGTTATGTACAAGAATGACAACTTTGGCTTTCTTATGTATTTGGTCGAAATTTAGAACAGTATGAGACAATGTGTTGTGTACAAGAATGACAACTTTCTTATGTATTTGGTGGAAATTTAGAACAGGGTGAGACAATGTATTGTGTACAAGAATGACAGCTTTAGCATTCTTATGTATTTGGTGGAAATTTAGAACAGGATGAGACATTGTGTTATGTACAAGAATGACAACTTTGGCTTTCTTATGTATTTGGTCGAAATTTAGAACAGTATGAGACAATGTGTTGTGTACAAGAATGACAACTTTGGCTTTCTTATGTATTAGGTCGAAATTAAGAACAGGATGAGACAATGTGTTATGTACAAGAATGACATCTTTGGCTTTCTTATGTATTTGGTGGAAATTTAGAACAAGATGAGACATTGTGTTATGTACAAGAATGACAACTTTGGCTTTCTTATGTATTTGGTCGAAATTTAGAAAAGTATGAGACAATGTGTTGTGTACAAGAATGACAACTTTGGCTTTCTTATGTATTAGGTCGAAATTAAGAACAGGATGAGACAATGTGTTGTGTACAAGAATGACATCTTTGGCTTTCTTATGTATTTGGTGGAAATTTAGAACAAGATGAGACATTGTGTTATGTACAAGAATGACAACTTTGGCTTTCTTATGTATTTGGTCGAAATTAAGAACAGGATGAGACAATGTGTTGTGTACAGGAATGACATCTTTGGCTTTCTTATGTATTTGGTGGAAATTTAGAACAGGATGAGACATTGTGTTATGTACAAGAATGACAACTTTGGCTTTCTTATGTATTAGGTCGAAATTAAGAACAGGATGAGACAATGTGTTGTGTACAAGAATGACATCTTTGGCTTTCTTATGTATTTGGTGGAAATTTAGAACAGTATGAGACAATGTGTTGTGTACAAGAATGACAACTTTGGCTTTCTTATGTATTTGGTCGAAATTAAGAACAGGATGAGACAATGTGTTGTGTACAAGAATGACATCTTTGGCTTTCTTATGTATTTGGTGGAAATTTAGAACAGGATGAGACATTGTGTTATGTACAAGAATGACAACTTTGGCTTTCTTATGTATTTGGTCGAAATTTAGAACAGTATGAGACAATGTGTTGTGTACAAGAATGACATCTTTGGCTTTCTTATGCATTTGGTCGAAATTTTAGAGCAGGATGAGACAATGTACCATATTGTGTACAAGAATGACAACTTTGGCTTTCTTATATATTTGGTCAAAATTTAGAACAGGATGAAACAATGTGTTGTGTACAAGAATGACAACTTTCTTATGTATTTGGTGGAAATTTAGAACAGGATGAGACAATGTGTTATGTACAAGAATGACAACTTTGGCTTTCTTATGTATTTGGTCGAAATTTAGAACAGGATGAGACAATGTATTGTATACAAGAATGACAACTTTTGCTTTCTTATGTATTTGGTGGAAATTTAGAACAGGATGAGACAATGTGTTGTGTACAAGAATGACAACTTTGGCTTTCTTATGTATTTGGTGGAAATTAAGAACAGGATGAGACAATGTGTTGCGTACAAGAATGACAACTTTGGCTTTCTTATGTATTTGGTGGAAATTTAGAACAGGGTGAGACAATGTATTGTGTACAAGAATGACAACTTTGGCTTTCTTATGTATTTGGTCGAAATTTAGAACAGGATGAGACAATGTGTTGTGTACAAGAATGACAACTTTGGCTTTCTTATGTAATAGGTCGAAATTAAGAACAGGATGAGAAAATGTGGTGTGTACAAGAATGACATCTTTGGCTTTCTTATGTATTTGGTCAAAGTTTAGAACAGGATGAGACAATGTGTTGTGTACAAGAATGACAACTTTGGCTTTCTTATGTATTTGGTGGAAATTTAGAACATGGTGAGACAATGTATTGTGTACAAGAATGATAGCTTTGGCTTTCTTATGTATTTGGTCGAAATTTAGAACAGGATGAGACAATGTATTGTGTACAAGAATGACAACTTTGGCTTTCTTATGTATTTGGTCGAAATTTAGAACAGGATGAGACAATGTGTTGTGTACAAGAATGACAACTTTGGCTTTCTTATGTATTTGGTCGAAATTTAGAACAGGATGAGACAATGTGTTGCGTTGAAGAATGACAACTTTGGCTTTCTTATGTATTTGGTGGGAATTTAGAACAGGGTGAGACAATCTATTGTGTACAAGAATGACAACTTTGTCTTTCTTATGTATTTGGTCAAAATTTAGAACAGGATGAGACAATGTGTTGTGTACAAGAATGACAACTTTGGCTTCCTTATGTAATAGGTCGAAATTAAGAACAGGATGAGACAATGTGTTGTGTACAAGAATGACATCTTTGGCTTTCTTATGTATTTGGTCGAAATTAATAGCAGGATGAGACGATGTACCATATTGTGTACAAGAATGACAACTTTGGCTTTCTTATGTATTTTGTGGAAATTTAGAACAGGGTGAGACAATGTATTGTGTACAAGAATGACAACTTTGGCTTTCTTATGTATTTGGTGGAAATTTAGAACAGGATGAGACAATGTCTTGTGTACAAGAATGACAACTTTGGCTTCCTTCTGTATTAGGTCGAAATTTAGAATGTATTGTGTACAAGAATGACAACTTTGGCTTTCTTATGTATTTGGTGGAAATTTAGAACAGGATGCGACAATGTATTGTGTACAAGAATGACAACTTTGGCTTTCTTATGTATTTGGTGGAAATTTAGAACAGGATGAGACAATGTGTTGCAAACAAGAATGACAACTTTGGCTTTCTTATGTATTTGGTGGAAGTTTAGAACAGGATGAGACAATGTGTTGCGTACAAGAATGACAACTTTGGCTTTCTTATGTATTTGGTCGAAATTTAGAACAGGATGAGACAATGTGTTGCATACAAGAATGTCAACTTTGGCTTTCATATGTATTTGGTCAAAATTTAGAACAGGATGAGACAATGTGTTGTGTACAAGAATGACAACTTTGGCTTTCTTATGTATTTGGTGGAAATTTGGAACAGGATGACACAATGTGTTGCGTACAAGAATGACAACTTTGGCTTTCTTATGTATTTGGTCGAAATTAAGAACAGGATGAGACAATGTGTTGTGTACAAGAATGACAATTTTGGCTTTCTTACTTTTCTTCCTTTGTTTTGTTTGAAATAGATTTCATGTCAGCTCGGTAACTCAAATACTTGGTAGAAATGTAGAACAGGACGATGTGTCAGGTACAAGAATGACAACTGGCGGATTTGGGGATGACATTTGTTGTTGTTTTTTTTCTATAAAACCTTTTCTAGTTGTCACTTTGATAATGGAATCATAAAGTAATTTATGATTATCTTGAGATCCTCTAAAAATATAAAAAATACCATGTAAGTCAATGAAAACTTCATACTTGAACCATTAGATTTTAGCTCACCTGAGCAAAAGTTCAGGGTGAGCTATTGTCATCACCCTCTGTCCGTCATCCGTCGTCCGTCGTCAACAATTAGTTTGTTAACACTCTAGAGGTCACCATTTTGACCCAATCTTCATGAAACTTGGTCAGAATGTTTGCCTCTATGAAATTTAGGTCAAGTTTAATACTGGGTTACTTGGGGTCAAAAACTAGGTCACAAGGTGAAATCAAAGGAAAACCTTGTTAACACTGTAGAGGTCATAGTTTTGACCCAATCTTGATGAAACTTGCTCAAAATGTTTGCCTCTATGACATCTAGGTCAAGTTCTAAGCTGGGTCACTTGGGGTAAAAAACTAGGTCACTGGGCCAGGTCAGCAGACAACCTTATTAACACTCTAGTGGTCACATTTTTGAAGCAATCATCATGAATCTTGCTCAATATGTTTGTCTTGATGATTTCTGGGTCAAGATCGAAACTGGGTCTCTTGGGGTCAAAAACTAGGTCACCAGGCCAAATTGGCAGAAAACCTTGTTAACACTCTAGCAGTCACATTTTTGAAGTAATCATCATGAATCTTGCTCAAAATGTTTGTCTTGATGATTTCTATGTCATGTACGAAACTGGGTCATTTGGAATCAAAAACTAGGTCACCGGACCAAATCAGCAGAAAACCTTGTTAACACTTTAGTGGTCACATTTTTCAAGCAATCATCATGAATCTTGCTCAAAATGTTTGTCTTGATGATTTCTAGGTCAAGTTTGAAACTGGGTCACGTGGGGTCAAAAACTAGGTCACTGGGCCAAACCAGCAGAAAACCTTGTTAACACTTTAGCGGTCACATTTTTTAAGCAATAATCACCAATCTTGCTCAAAATGTTTGTCTTGATGAGTTCTAAGATATATTTGAAACTGGGTCACGTGGGGTCAAAAACTAGGTCACTGGACCAAACCAGCAGAAAACCTTGTTAACACTTTAGCAGTCACATTTTTGAAGCAATAATCACCAATCTTGCTCAAAATGTTTGTCTTGATGAGTTCTAAGATATATTTGAAACTGGGTCACGTGGGGTCAAAAACTAGGTCACCGGGCCAAATCAGCAGAAAACCTTGTTGACTCTCTAGCGGTCACATTTTTGAAGCAATCATCATGAATCTTGCTCAAAATGTTTGTCTTGATGATTTCTAGATCAAGTTCGAAACTGGAACATCTGGGATCAAAAACTAGGTCACCTGGCCAAATCAGCATAAAATCTTATCACTCTAGTGGTCACATTTTTTGAAATAATCATCATGAATCTTGCTCAAAATGTTTGTCTTGATGAGTTCTAGGTCAAGTTTGAAACTGGGTCACTTGGGGTCAAAACTAGGTCACCAGGCCAAATCAGCAGAAAACCTTGTTTACACTCTAGCAGTCACATTTTTGAAGCAGTCATCATGAATCTTACTCTAAATGTTTGTCTTAATGATTTCTAGGTCAAGTTAGAAACTGGGTCACCTGGGGTCAAAAACTAGGTCACCTGGCCAAATCAGTGGAAAATCTTGTTATCACGCTAGCGGTCACATTTTTGAAGCAATCATCATAAATCTTGCTCAAAATGTTTGTCTTGATGATTTTTAGGTCAATTTCAAAACTAGGTCACTTGGAGTCAAAAAACTAGGTCACTGGGCCAGATCAGCAGAAAACTTTGTTAACACTTTAGTGGTCACATTTTTCAAGCAATCATCATGAATCTTGCTCAAAATGTTTGTCTTGATGATTTTTAGGTCAGGTTTGAAACTGGGTCACCTGGGGTCAAAAAACTAGGTCACCTGGCCAGATCAGCAGAAAACCTTGTTAACACACTAGCGGTCACATTTTTGAAGCAATCATCATGAATCTTGCTCAAAATGTTTGTCTTGATGATTTCTAGATCAAGTTTGAAACTGGGTCACATGGGGTCAAAAACTAGGTCACCAGGCCAAATAAGCAGAAAACTGTTAACACTCCAGAGGTCACATTTTTGAAATAATCATCATAAATATTGCTCAAAATGTTTGTCTTGATGATTTCTAGGTCTAGTTTAAAACTGGGTCACTTGATATCAGAAACTAGTTCACCTGGCCAAATCAAAGGAAAACCTTGTAGATGCTCTAGAGGTCACATTTTTTAAGCAATCATCATGAATCTTGCTCAAAATGTTTGTCTTGATGATTTCAAGGTGATGTATAGTTTTCTGTCCAGTGACTCTCTTAAGTTTTTCTGTTTAGGTCAATTTCTCAGTAATTATTGGTCCTACAGAGTGATATTTGGTGCTTGTGAAGTGTTTGTGTTTAGGTCAGTTTCTCAGTAACTATTGCTCCTACAGCCAGTGATACTTAGTACATGCATACATCTTAGCATGGCCTCTTGAGTGCAGTCATCCATATTTGACCTTGACCTTTATTTCACAGTCCATTAGACATGCTACATTGTCTTACTTGTTAATATAATAATTTCGAACTTTGATCAGAATGTTTGCCTTGATCAATTCTAGATGAGGTTCTCAAAGTGCTATGTTGCTCAGGTGAGCGTTACAGGGCCATCATGGCCCTCTTGTTTAATCAAAATGCTGCTTATTTTCCCAATTCTAAGGGCCCTGGCTTCATACCCCAAAAAAGGTATGAGAGCCCTGGTTTCTCTCCTTTGCTACTGTGGACAAGTAGAAGATTCCCACTTGTATTAACTTCATTGTTTGTTGTTAAATGGTTCCACGTGACACCAAGATTGAACTCGTATGTAGGTCAGTGTGACCTATATGTGTCAGTCCAGTTGTGAAGACATTTTTGCTTGGTGTTTTATTCTAAATGGAATAATTGTAATTATAACAATACTTATCAGAAACAATTTTGTTTCCATTTCTGTGCTTTGTTTTTTTAATATTTGCAGCAAGAAATGGGTCTGACCTTTGCAATCTCTTCAGTAAATCTGATTTTTGGAAATTTTGTTCCATAACCATATTGTGAAAATTTCAGAAATTTTGAACAAATTGAACTTGTTGAAAACCTGCATCCAAACTACCTACCCTATCAATTATTGCATAAATTGCAGCCATTTTTATCCCCCGACCAATAGGTTCGGGGGATATAGCGATCAACATGGCATCCTTGTGCACTCCATAACTTTGATACCCTTAGACATATTTCCTTAATATTTGGTAGGAATGTAGAGAAGGACCAGTAGGCGGTCATGTGTAAGATAGACAACTCTCACTATCTTCGTTATGTAGTTATCTCCCCTGAAGCCGAAATCTTGTGCAGGTCATAACTCCCATACTGTTTGAGATAATTTGATAATATTTGGTGGGGAACGAAGAGGAGGACAAGTAGGCATGTCGCGTGCAAGAGAGACAACTCTCGCATTATTTTTTATGTAGTTATGTAGTTCTCTGAAGCAGAAATTGTAGACTCATCCTTGTACGCTCCATAACTTTGATACCCTTAGACATATTTTGGTAATATTTGGTAGGAATAAAGAGGAGGACCAGTAGGCTTGTCTCGTGCAAGAGAGACAACTTTCATTGTCTTCCTTATGTAATTATCTCCCCTGAAGCTGAAATCTTGTGCAGGCCATAACTCCCATACTGTTTGAGATAATTTGATAACATTTGGTAGGGATAAAGAGGAGGACCAGTAGGTGTGTGGCATGAAAGAGAGACAACTCTCATGTCATTCATTATGTAGTTATCTCCCCTGAAGCAGAAATTTTAGACTCCTCCTTTTGCGCTCCATAACTTTGATACCCTTAGACATATTTTGGTGCTAGCCTCGGTGGCTCAGTTGGATGCGCCATCCGACTGGAGACCAAGAGGTCGTGGGTTCAACCCCCGCCGAGGTCGGCAACATTCTTGCGTGGTGATTGATAATGAAATATTTTCTATGGTCATTCTCTCCCTTCCACTGATTCAAGAAGGGCAGTTGTCAGTATCTGGCGAAAGAATGTGCACAATACTGGTTAGAGGACTAAGCCTACCCAGTAAGCGTGTGGTTAGGTAAACTGACCGCACTCGACATGACCCCATTGGGTTGACTGGGCCATAAAACCTCAACACAAACAAACAAACAAACATATTTTGGTAATATTTAGTGGGAATGAAGAGGAGGACCAGTAGGCACGTCGTGTGCAAGAGAGACAACTCTCACTTTCTTTGTTATGTAGTTATCTCCCCTTAAGCCGAAATCTTGTGCAGGCCGTAACTCCCATACTGTTTAAGATATTTTGATAACATTTTGTAGGGATGAAGAGGAGGACCAGTAGGCATGTCCCGTACAAGAGAGACAAGTCTTACTTTATTTGTTATGTAGTTATCTCCCCTGAAGCAGAAATTGTACTCATCCTTGTGCATTCCATAACTTTGATACCCTTAGACATATTTTGGTAATATTTGGTAGGAATGAAGAGGAGTACCAGTAGGCCTGTCACTTGCAACTCTCACTTTCTTTGTTATGTAGTTATCTCCCCTTATACTGAAATCTTGTTCAGGCAATAATTCCAATACTGATTGTGGTAATATGATAATATTTGATAGAAATGAAGAGGAGGACCAGTAGGCATGTCATGTGCAGGAGAGACAACTCTCACTTTCTTCGTTATGTAGTTATCTACGCTGAAGCCAATATCTTGTGCGCTGCATAACTTTGATACCCTTAGATATATTTTGAAAATGTTTGGTAGAAATGAAGAGGACCAGTAGGTGTGTTGTGTGCAAGAGAGACAACTCTCACTTCATTAAGTAGTTATCTCCCCTGAAGCCAAAATCTTGTGCAGGCCATAACTCCCATACTGAGATAATATGATAATATTTGGTAGAAATGAAGAGGAGGACCAGCAGGTGTATCACATGCAAGAGAGACAACTCTCACTTTCTTCATTATGTAGTTATCTCCCCTGAAGCCAAAATCTTGTTTGCTCCATAACTTTGATACCCTTAGACATATTTTGATAATGTTTGGTAGAGGCAATGGTAACGACCAGTAGGTGTGTCACATGCAAGAGACAACCTCTGCTATGGGTGTTTTCTAGTTACCTCCCCTGAATAAATTTCTAAGCCAAATTCTTGAGAATGTGGTTTGAAATACTTTGTTAATGTTTGATAGAGGCATAGATAAGGACCAGTAGGCACGTCATGTTCAAGTGTACTCTCACTTTCTCCATTATGTACTTATCTCCCCTGATGCCGAAATCTTGTGCAGGCCATAACTCCCATACTGTTTGAGATAACTTTTTGGTAGGGACATATATCAGGTCAAGAAGGTGTATAGCATGCAGGAAGGACAACTTTTTACTCTATTGATTTTTTACCCCAATAAACATACAGCAAGTTCCTTTACCTTTACAAAGCATTTATTTTTGCTATTATTTCTGAATATGTACACTCACAAATTCAAAGTATTTGCAAATATTGTGTATCCTGTACAAATTATCACATTAGAAGTAACTATTAGATGATTTTGACAAAAAAAAAAAAAAAAAAAAATAAATAAATAAAAGAACACGCAAAAATAAAATCATTAACAGTACACCTATTATTGTTTTCACTTATTATTTTGGTCACTTTTCATACTATATTTGCATCTTTGTACTTTAGTTTCAATATTTCCATGATATCAATTAAAATACACTAAATTTAGAAATGGCTGGTTGGTCGGGGGAATTGCCATCTCCTCTGATGGCTATTTTTACTATATGGAAAACATGGAAATTTTCAAAAAACAAATGGAAAAAAAAAAAAATGAAAAAAAAAATGAAAAAACAAAAAAAAGAAAAAAAAACTGAATATAATAAAACTTCTTTTACTCAGGTAGTTATAACAAATGGTTTTGCATAGCATCATGGCATAAGTTTGTAAATTTACTTCTTCTGAGTAAAGTGCCATGCGAAAAATACTTCTTAGATGTTGAAAGCAGAGTAAACACTTTCTTTCTTGTGTATTTTCAGATGTCACAATAGATTTCAACAATGTGAATGCTGAGAGCTGGAAACTAGCTGTTGGTGTTTAGTTTTAGATCAATCAGAGCATGGTCAGTTGTTGTTAAATTGAACCAGATGACCCCTGAACAGAAACAACTAGAATATTATTATTGCAAAGTGAGACACATGCAAACAGATATATTAAGACTAAAAAGCCAAAAATGTTTGAATTCTGAAACAGTATGTACAGTTGTATGTACATTAAATGAAATCACGTCGCAAAACAGTTTTGTAATGGTCATGTAAGAGCAGAAAATTGTCAAAAATGGAAGAAGGAGAGCTGGATCATATATGTGATCTGGTCTTGAAAGGTAAGGAGACATCAGAAATGTACTTTGCCACATTTTTGCATTTGATGTACAGGTGTGGCGCTTGTGACCAGGAATTTTTTACCATCTGCAAACTGCATGATCATCTGCAGCATCACTCTGCTGGTGGATCCTACCACTATGACCATGTTTGTAGGACTGCTGTCCCTAAATTTGACACCTGTTGTGCTTACACTCAAACAGAACTAATCAAAGATGAATCAAGTAATCACACAGAGTCATGTGACACAACAGATATAGAAACAGATGTATTTAGATTAAGTAAGAGTACAGCTAATACTAGGGTTAAAAAAGCAAGAGGAAGACCAAAAGGATCCAAAAATATTTTTAGTAAAAGAGCAAAACTTCTAAAGGCTACAGCTGTTGGTGAGAAAAACAATAGTAATAAGCTAGAAAATGGTTTTAAGAGAAACAGTATTGTTGAAACTGATGAAATAAAACATGAAAATGAGATTAAAAATAATGATTATGGTGAAGATACTGATATAGAATGCGATTTTATTGAAGAAGGTAATGAAAATGATGCAGCATCAAAAAACTTCCTTTATGATACAGAAAATGATGTGAAAGGAGCACAGTTTGATTCAGCAAAAACATTAAGTTTGGAACAAAATGAAAAGCTGCATAATCAAGAACATGAAGAAAAAACTGCTGTGAGTCATGAGACTAATGATTCAAAAGAAATATCGGTAGTTATAAAATCTGAACCTGTATGTAGAAAAGATTCAGAATATATATTTGATAACTTGCCTGCTGAAACCAGAATAACTAGGAATAGAAGGAAAATGATACAGCCAAGAAAGGTCTTGAAACAAGATGGAAAAAACAAGTTTAAAAAGAAAAGTTTGCTCAAGAGCCATACAAGAGGACAAAAAAAGCACCAACAACATATTAAACAAGTTCAGATAAAACAAAGTTTTACACAGATAGAATCCAAAACCAAAGATGAAAAGACTGTAAAGAATAATAAGGAAGATGAACAAACTAGCAATGCTAAATCAGAACAAACCACTGACAGTAAGTACCAGCCAGCAAAATCAAAACATTTCAAATGTGGCATTTGCAGCATGACAATGTCTAGATACAAAATAATGCGTCATAATTGTGAAAAAGATGAATTAAAGGAAAAAGACGGAGGCAGGAAACCAAAAATGATAAATTGTGAGTTTTGTGGATTTCCGTTTCACAGATCTGAATATGTGGCCCATCTCCGAACTCATACAGGGGAACGACCATTTATCTGTGAAAAATGTGGGAAAGATTTTGCCCGAATAAAGTATCTCAAGAAACACCTGATTACTCATGAAGAGATTAAACCTTTTATTTGCAATATATGTGGAGCAGGCTTCTGTCAAAACAAGGAATATAAGCAACATATGTGTACACATACTGGTCACAGAGAACATGTTTGTAATGTTTGTGATGCCACTTTCATATGCAAGGCGAGTTTGCTTACTCATGTACAAAATATACATCTTGGTGAAACAAGATTTGAATGTGATGTGTGTTTGAGACGGTTCTTTAAAAGGTCAAGTTTGAATTTGCACAGGGCAACCCACTTTGCAGCAGCTTTGAATTGTCGCTATTGTTCAAAAAAGTTTAAAGATTCTACAGGATTGAAGAGGCATGAAAAAATCCATACTGGTGTCAAAAATTTTAAGTGCCATCTTTGTGAACATGCTTTTGTACAGAGCACACCATTTTGGGCTCACATGGAAAAGAGGCATGCTCTCTCTAAAGATGAAGCTAGAAAAGTTCACCGAGAAAACGTACAAAAAGCTAAACTTTTGAAGCATGAGCTTATAAACCAGGAAGCTAAATCAGTGTCTGATAAAAAGCCAATCCCAATTTTGCAACAGCCATTGTCATATGAAACAAGTGCTGCTCTGGCTGCTCATGATTATGATTTAAAAAGTAAAGATACTACTAGTACCACAGATATAGATCATCAAAGTCTCACAGAATTAAATCATCATAGTCTTGTTGATATTAATCATCAGGTGTCATCTGCTGCACCTGATGGTGTAACATTTGTTGCTACAGTAAATTACAGTCAAGCTTTGGATGTTTCAAAATACGCCAATGTGTCTGAACCTGTTCATTATGATGATAAGAATGAATTTAGTGACTATACATGTATGGATGATGGTATTGCTTCAGATGCTATGCATAAAGATGTCCCTGAAGCGGATGCACTACCTACCTCTAGTCAATTTGAAAATGTTCAAGAACAAGACAAAACACATGCTTATAATGTAGAAATGTTTGAAAAAGTTGCTTCAGACTTCAGAGATTATAGTAGATATCAATATGATGTAACAAAACGTGATGCTCAGTTTGCAGGTTTGTACGACCCTTTAAACTATGAAAAAGCGCATGATCTAAGTAATCCTGAACAAAAGGTGACAAAATTGGAAGACAGCAGGTATGAAGAAAGTGGTGGTAAAGAAAGAAATGTAACACCAGAGGAACCATACAGTGGATTTGTGAAAGTCCCAGACCCAAGTCTTTATAGCAAGAAATATGTACATTTTGAAAAATTACCAGAAGTGACCCAAGCTCATAATATTAATGTTCAAGAATTAGACCAGTACAGACAACTTGACAAGAATTCAGATGTTCATGGCCTGAAAATGTCGGACTTGTTACCTTTGGATAAACCTCAAGACCTTAGTTTTATTGGAATTGCATATCAGAATTATCTAAGCACAGCACAAGGTCAAGGTTACTTGGATCGTCTGATGGTGCAGAGCCATTACGAGAAAGCACTTGGTCATGGTGAAGTTGAAAAAGCGACAACTCAGGGTTCCTACAATTCTTTGCCTGTTAGATTTTTGCAGAGTGTAGACCAAGGGCAAGTTGAAATGGCTAGGGGTCAAAGTCCATATGAAAATACAGTGCAAGATCAAAGTAATGTAAGCATGTAGCCATCTTGTTCAGTTGATGAACATTATTGTCTAGTCACATTTGTCTAAGATAACATTCTACTCTCAATGGGAACAATTTGCTCCCCTTGGGTGCAGAAAAGCAAACATGAAATCACAAAAGTTGTCTTCCTTATATAAAATGGCAGATAATCTTCCAAGCATAAGTGAATTAACTCTAGTATATACAAATGCTTCCTCATAAAATCTATATAAACCAGGCCATGTGAAAAAGGTGTCTAGGAACAGAAAGGCCCAGATCCTAATCTGTGTGCTTGATCTGGTCATTATTTAAAAACATGGATTCAGTCTGCAAAGAAATGGCACCAGGTGTATGTGTATTTTTATGACCCCAACTTAGAAGTTGGAGGGACATAGTGCTTCTAGGTTCATCCTTCCGTCAGTTCGTTCGTCACGCTTTTTATGCCCAGCCACGAAAAAAGTGGCGGGGTATTATGTTATACCCTCTGAAATTTTGAGTGTCCGTCCATCCATCTGTCGTCAGCGCCCCCACTATTCGTCTGCCCGCAACTCCTCCTACAGTTTTAGGCCAATCCTTTTCAAACTTTACAGGCACTTTTAGGATGGCCTGAAGATATGCATATTGTTTTTTCAGAATCCTGAAATTATTTTTTATCACATTTTTTTTCATTTTTAACTTAGACATTTTTCGAGCCCTAATACTACAGAAATGTATAGGGAGTATGTACCTTCTGCCCACAACTCCTCCTACAGTTTTAGGCCAATCCTTTTCAAACTTTACAGGCGCTTTTAGGATGGTCTGAAGATATGCATATTGTTTTTTCAGAATCCTGAAATTATTTTTTATCACATTTTTTTCATTTTTAACTTAGACTTTTTTCGAGCCCTAATACTACAGAAATGTATAGGGGGTATGTACCTTCTGCCCACAACTCCTCCTACAGTTTTAGGCCAATCCTTTTCAAACTTTACAGGTGCTTTTACAATGGTCTGAAGATATGCTTATTTTTTTTCAGAATCCTGAAATTATTTTTTATCACATTTTTTTCATTTTTAACTTACTTTTTTCGAGCCCTAATACTACAGAAATGTATAGGGAGTATGTAGCTCTGCCCGCAAGTCCTCCTACAGTTTTAGGCCAATCCTTTTCAAACTTTACAGGCGCTTTTAAGATGGTCTGAAGATATGCATATTGTTTTTTCAGAATCCTGAAATTATTTTTTATCACATTTTTTTTCATTTTTAGCTTAGACTTTTTTCGAGCCCTAATACTACAGAAATGTATAGGGAGTATGTACCTTGTACGCGCAACTGCTCCTACATTTTCAGGCGGATCCTTTTGAAACTTTACACACGCTTTTACGATGGTCTGAAGATATGCATATTATTTTTTTCAGAATCCTGAAATATCACTTTTTATTGCATTTTTAACTTAGACTTCTTGGTGTTTTTTTTTTTTTTTTTTTTTGAGTTATGAAATAACTGTTTATTGCTTCTCTTCATGTTGAATTTAGATTGTTTTCAGCCCTTATACTACAGAAGTGCATAGGGAATATGTCCCTGTGGTGGGACATGGTGCAGGGCTTGCCGTTTTATTTATGCATAGCATACTTTAGAACCGTGCATGCTAGTGTTTTGAAATTTCTTACATGGATTCCTCATGAAAAAATAGCTGACACGTATTTTTCCCTTTCCTGAGTTCTGGCCTTTTGAAAAAATATGGATGCAATTTTGTCAGTAAAATATCTAAAAAAATCTATTGAAGCTAGAGCCTTGAAACTTGATGAATAGACCGGTAGTGATGAGTAGATGACCTGATTAACTTTTGAATAAACTTTGAAAAATACTTAATTAGTTATGGCCCTTTGTGGCATTTTTACCTTGTCAGCAAAATATCTCAAAAACTGTTGGAGCTAGAGCCTTGAAACTTGGTGAATTGATTGGTAATGATGAGTAGATGACCTGATTAACTTTTGAATTAATTCTGAAAACTATTTTATGAGTAATGGCCCTTTGTAAATTTGGGCGTTTTCCCTTGTCAGCAAAATACCTAAAAAAACTATTGAAGCTAGTTTCATGAGTTATGGCCCTTTGTAATTTTGGGCATTTTTACCTTGTCAGGAAAATATGAGAGTCCTGCAAAAAGTTTTGTCACTGGGTTCGGATTACTTCAGTGCTACGTTTTATCAAACATATTTTTATTACTAACCTTCAAAGTATTCCTCCTTTACTGAAACACATTTTTGTAACCTTTTTACCCAGTCGCGAAAAGCAGATAAATAGTCTCCTTTTGGTATCTGTTGGAGAAACTGATTAATAGCGCTGCCAAGAGAACTTCTAGACGTATACTTATTTCCAGAAAGCATTTTCTTAAGCCTTGGAAATAAAAAGAAGTCACAGGGACTCAGGTCAGGTGAATAAGGTGGATGGTTTAAAACTTTCACCTTTTCAGAAGCCCAAAAAGACTTAACAACCTCACACTTATGAGAGGAGGCATTGTCATGTAAAAAGGTGGACTCCTGACCATCCTTTGCTTGGTCATTTCTTATTGTAAAACTCTTTCACTTTCTTCAGTACAGAATTCTTGTAGAATCAGCCAGTGACTGTATGACCAGATGGACAAGGCACTTGAATGACTGGCCCACTTGAATTAAAGAAAATTGCGTACATCTTTTTCGAACTTATAGTTCTTTTGGCAATACATGGGCATTTTTTATCTTTTCGCTTCCATTGCTTATTATCAGCCCTTCTTTGTGGCTCAAACATGTGCACGCAGGTTTCATCACCTGTTAGCAAGTTAGAAATAACTCAACCATTACAGCCTTTGTATGTTTTCAAAAGTTCCCGGGCACATTTAAGGCATTGTGTCTTTTGCTCCTCAGTGAGCAAATGAGGTACCCACCTAGCGCAAGCCTTTCTCAGGTCCAAATGCTTTTTCAGAATTGTTTGCACACTGCCAGTACAACTAGCTATATCTTTGACAGACAATCGGGGGCATCCTGTTTGACCACCATCTTTACAGCAGCGATGTAAGCCTTGGTAACAGAGGTTTTAGGCCTTCCTGGACGGGTATCATCTTCAACAGAAAATTTCCCAGCTTTAAAAGCTTTAACCCATCTAAAAACTGTGCGCATTGAAATGGTCTGAGGTCCATATATACCACACAATTCATTAAATATCTGCTTTCAATCTATATTAAGCCTAATGCGGCATTTAATATAGCTACGAATTTCAGTCTTCTGGTCCATGTTCCAGTGTAACAAGTAAATTGGTCAGTGTATATGACTGTATCTATTTCAATTTGAAATAACTTGGTCAGTTGGAAAGCAATTTGCACGAAATAAATGGGTATCGTTAGCTATTCAACACACCATTCAAATGCAGTGAAGCATTTTAAAGTATACCTGGTATAAAACCAAGGAAGCCTATTAGTGACAGAACTTTTTGCACGGCCCTCGTATCTCAAAAACTGTTGGAGCTAGAGCCTTGAAACTTGGGAAATTGATTGGTAATGACGAATAGATGACCTGGTTAACTTCTGAGTAAATTCTGAAAAATATTACATGAGTAATGGTCCTTTGTAAATTTGGGCACTTTTCCTTTGTCAGCTAAATAAATACTATTGGAGCTAGAGCCTCATAACTTTACAATAGATGGGTAGTAATGAGAAGGAAGTTGGAGGGGCCTATTGCTTCTGGGCATGAGTAATGGCCCTTTGTAAATTTGTGCATTTTCATTTGTCAGCAAAATATCTCAAAAACTGTTGGAGCTAGAGCCTCATAACTTGATGAATAGATTGGTAGTGTTGAGAAGATGACCTGATTAACTTTTAAATAAATTCTGAAAAATATTTCAGAAGTTAGGGCCCATTGTAGATTTGGCCATTTTTATCTTGTATTATCTTTCAAGGCAAGCATATGGTTGGGGGCATAGTGTTTTACAAATACAATTTCTAGTTAGTGTTTGATTTGAGGGGACAATGTGCAATGTTAAATTATTGCTTTACAGTAATACAGTGAAATTTTTTAAACAAAGTAAATTTCTGCATTTTAAATGTTTTAGGTGAATAAATACATGTTATAATAGTTTCAGTTATGTTACTTCTCTTGCTTGCTGACCATTGTGTGTGTGTGTTACTCAATTCTGAAGTCCGAAAAACGATTACACACCTTGGTCAGAGATTGGGAATGTCATTGTGAGGTCTGATGTCTGACCGCATTTTAATTAGACTTCACTATTTGTAATATAACTCATAAACAGTTATATATCCTGGTACTATACTACTAGGGATGGGCTACTCAGACCCCGGCAAATAGTTTCAAACTGACTTCACAAAGAAAAAGTATGATGATGGTTTGATGTTTTACATTCCTTTCAACATTATTCAAGTCAAATCCAGATGAGGGAAGGGTGATAATGAAAGATTCTGTGCAGTGAAGTGCCATACAGTCATGAGCTGAATTCTGCCTCCAGTGGGATTCAGACCCGGGAATTCATGATCAGAAGTCAGGAGCACTAACAATTCAGCCACTTCTAAGTACTCTGATGCATGTGTGTATTCATGTGTTTACATGTAGGTCTTGGAAGAGGGTTTATTTGAGACTGGCACAAACACAGATGAACTGAGGACAGTTCTCTGTTTTAATGCACACACTGGACTTCGGAATTGAGTTTACATGTATTGAGAATGTGTGTGTTTGTGTGTGTTCTGACTATATTTTTGTGTGTGTGTGCTTGTTTAACTTACTTTTAGGTGATATCTGTCTGTTTTCTGTGGTCAGCTGATGCTAGCATAGTTGTTCCATGTGAAAATTATTTATCTTGTAGTCAGTTTTGGACAATGAAGCCCCATTTAGCATCTTTTTCAATGCAGTTTGATCAGATGTTTGCTTTCGGCTGACAGAATCTTTAGATACTGTAGCATTCATGAGCTAAGGGTGAGAAAATACTCTCCAGGGTAAGTTTGGCTATCAAACTCTCTGATCAGCTTGCACCTCTTCTTTGATGCTTAGCATGCTGGCTACTAATTTCAGCAGATGATATTTTGAAATATTTTTAGCTCACATGAGCCGAAGGCTCACTGATGAGCTTATAGTATGACTGGCCTCTTTTGTCCTCATCTGTAGTCTGTCATCTGTAGTCTGTCAATATTTTCAAACATCTTCTCCTCTGAAATCACGGTGCCAATTGAAGTTAAATTTCATGTGGAGCATCCATGGGATTGGGGAACAAAAGTTTGTTTGCAGGTCCAGGTCACATGACAAAGATGGCCACCATGCCCATATAAGCGAGCCAGTATTTCAAGTATTTCAAAACCTATTCCATTCATATACCTAGCCTTTGAAAAAACGGACCCATTCCTATACTTGATCATCTGAAATGTAGACCTATTCATATACTGCCCTTTGATTTTGTGTACCCATTTATTGCCGGTAGTTAGACAACTATCACAGTCAATTCATTGAATACAAAGAGAACAAACAGCCTCAAAAAATCTCTGAGCAAAAGATATGTACATATACAAGGATGTCAGAAAAATAGGGCCTTTCAAATAGGAATCCAGAAAAATCTGGCCATTCATATACTTTTTGTTGAAAAAAGGGGGCCAATCATATACCTGGCAGCGCTGAAAAAAGGGCCATTCAGCACGCACATCCGTACTTTGCCATATGTAGGAAGTTACTCCCCAATTGTCATGAAACTTGGCATATGAAAATTAAAACTTGTTTTTCTCAGAAACTACTGGGCCATTTGTAGCCAAATATCATATGAAAAGTTTAGAAAGAAGTAATGGAGCATCCATGGGATGGGGGAACGAAAGTTTGTTTGCAGGGTCCAGGTCACATGACCAAGATGGCCACCATGCCCATATAAGGTGAAAATCCTTCAAAAATCTTCTTCTCCGAAACCAGATGGCCGATTGGCACGAAACTTGACATATGAAAATTAAAACTTGTTTTCTCAGAAACTACTGGGCCATTTGTAACCAAATTTCATATGAAAAGTTTTAGAAAGAAGAAAAACAAATTTAATTAATATGAGTTTGGTCACATGACCAATATGGCCACCATGCCATAGAAGTTAAAAACACTTCAAAAATCTTCTCCTGAACCAGTAGGCTGATTATCATGAAACTCAAGCCAGTTTGTTCAAATGATGACACTTGGATGACCTTGACCTATTTTAGGCCAAGGTCAAATTTGTTCGCATTGACTTTTTTATGGTAAAAAAAGTCAAACCTTGTATTTTTCAGAAACTATTGCAGCCTGTGGTCTGAAAATTGGCAGATGCAGTGAGCTAAATGAGTAAATGAAACTGCATGAGTAGTCAAGGTCAAGGTCATTCCTTGACCTTGGCCCAAGGTCATTCAGATATGAAAATTAAAACTTGTTTTTCTCAGAAACCACTGGACCATTTGTAACCAAATTTCATAGGAGCATCCATGGGATGGGGGAACGAAAGTTTGTTTGCAGGGTCCAGGTCACATGACCAAGATGGCCACCATGTCCATATAAGGTAAAAACCCTTCAAAAATCTTCTTCTCCGGAACCAGATGGCCGATTGTCATGGAACTTGGCATATGAACTTGTTTATCTCAGAAACTACTGTCCATTTGTAACCAAATTTCATATGAAAATTTTTTAGGAACAAGAAAATGAAAACTAATTAATATATGTTTGGTCACTTGATCAATATGGCCGCCATACCCATATAAGGTCAAAACTTTTTAAAAATCTTCTCAGGAACCATTGGGCTGATTATCATGAAACTTGGTATGTAGCATAGGGAACTCAAGCCAATCATAATTTATTCAAATGCTGACCCCTGGATGGCCTTGACTGATTTTAGGCCAAGGTCAACTTTGATCAGATAGGCTTTTGTATGGGAAAAAGTCAAAACTGTGAATTTTTCAGAAACTATTCCATTCTGTGATCTGAAAATTTGTAGATACAGGTAGCTAAATAAGTAAATGAAACTACATGAGTATTCAAGGTCAAGGTCATTCCTTGACCTTGTCCAAAGGTCATTCAGATATGAAAATTAAAGCTTGTTTTTCTCAGAAACCACTGGACCATTTTTAACCAAATTTCATAAGAAAGCTTTTAGGAACAAGGAAATGAAAATTAATAAATATGAGTTTGTTCACCTGACAAATATGGCTACAATGCCGGTAGATGGTAATATCATTTAAAAAACCTTCTTCTCTTGAACCAATGGACTGATTGCCTTGAAACTTGGTATGTAGTGTTGAGGTCTTGGGGCCCATCGTAGTTTATTCAGCTGATGACTGGCTTGACCTTGACCCAGTTTACATCAAGGTCAAATTTGGTTGCATATGCTTTTGTATGGGAAAAAGTGGAAATTGTTAATTTTTTGGAAACTATTGTTGCCTATGAACTTTAATTTTGTATTTGCAATCAACTAAATGAGTAAATGAAGCTACATGAGTATCAAAGGTCAAGGTCACTCCTTGACCTTTGACCTTAGCACAGAATTTATCATAATCAGCTAATAAACTCATGGTACAATGTACAGACCCCTGGGTTGATGATCCTAAGGAGGAGCATAAAGCCTCATAACATGAGCCTGGCTTCCAGTAAGCATATTAACGGTGCATGGGACAGTCTTCTATAACGACCTTCAAAATCATTAAAAAAAAACACTCAGCACTCTGGTGAGCGGTTCAGGACCATTGGTCCTCTGATTTGTATTTTTCCCAGAAAATAAGCTTTGACATTTGATGCAAATTGTCTCCTGAGGAGACAATTTGCATGAAATGTCAAAGCCTTTTTTATGGAAAAAATATGAAAAATTTATTGTCTGCTGGATTAGCACGGCAAGTGTTAAAGTGTCTTTGCTGTCTGCATCCAGCAGCCTTGGTCTCTTAGCTGTCCTCAGAGTGTCCGATGAAAACTGATCAGATTATGTAGATGTTCAAGCTGATTTGAGTCTTGCCTGGATGTGCATCATTAAGATATATTTTCGCACATTGCAGCACATACATAGTGGGTAACACATTAGAATTGCCTAGCTCAGGCAGTTCGAATGAATAAAGTTAGTTTCATGCAATAATAGAAAAAAAAAATTATCTCGATATCACTCATAATTATGCTGTATCATAGCTCTTGACAAAATGTTTTTTTCAATCCAAAAGTATTGATATTTTTCTTATTTCTCTATGAAAACATGTTGTGGGTACTCATTAGAAGTACCTCAGCCAGCTGCTTCTAATGAGTACCCACAACATATGTTTTATGTTGAGAAATAAGAAATATATTTACCTGATAACCACTCTTTTTTAGCTCACCTGAGCTATGCTCAGGATGAGCTATAGTCATCACTTTTTGTCCGTCATCCGTCCGTGCGTCTGTGTCCATTCGTTCATCTGTTAACACTTTCAAATGACAACTCCTCCCTAAAGACATTGATGTGGTTTGTCCCTAATTTGGTAAGAATGTTGCTTTGGTAGGGGGATTTAAAAGTAGCTAAAACTATGGTGATCTGCCTCTTGGTTTGGTTGCCATGGCAACAGAAAGCTCCCATAGACTTATAATGGGAAAATGGTTAAATTGAATTTTCTCCAAAACCATAGAAGTGATGTGAACCGTATTTGGCAGTTATGATCATCTGATGATTGTCTACCCAGTTTATGTGTTTTATGACCAACTGCCATTTTGTTTGGTTGCCATGGCAACATCCAATTTTGAAAAAAAGGGATTTTTTAAATGACAACTTCAAAACTGCTAAAGCAATATGACTCTAATTTGGTACAAATGTTGCTGGGGTAAGGGCAATCCAAAATAGCTAAATTTATAGTGATCTGCCTCTTGGTTTTGTTGCAATGGCAACAGAAAGCTCCCATAGACTTATAATTGGAAAATGGTTAAATTGCATTTTCTCCATAACCACTGAAGTGATGTAAACCATATTTGGTAGTTATGATTATCTGATGATTGTCTACTCAGTTTATGTGTTTGATGACCAGCTGCCATTTTGTTTGGTTTCCATGGCAACATTAATTTCAAAAAAAGGAATTTTTAAATGACAACTCCTTCAAAACCACTGAAGCAGTGTGATTCTTATTTGGTTCAAATGTTGTTTGGGTAAGGGCAATTCAAGATAGCTTAAATTACGGTGATCTGCCTCTTGGTTTGGTTGTCATGGCAATAGAAAGCTCCCATAGACTTATAATGGGAAAATGGTTAAATTGTATTGTCTCCATAACCAGTGAAGTGATGTGAGCCATATTTGGCACTTATGATCATTTGATGATTGTCCACTCTGTTTATGTGTTTTATGACCATTGACCATTTTGTTTGGTAGCCACGGCAACATTAAATTTTAAAAGAAGAATTTTTTAAATGACAACTCCTTCAAACTACAGAAGCAGTATGATTCTAATTTGGTAAAAATGTTGCTTGGGTTAGGGGCAATTCAAAATAGCTAAAATTGTGATGATCTGCCTTTTGGTTTGGTTGCCATGGCAACAGAAAGCTCCCATAGACTTATAATGGGAAAATGGTTAAATTGCATTTTCTCCATAACCAGTGAAGTGATGTTAACCATATTTTGCAGTTATGATCACTTGATGATTGTCTACCCAGTATATGTGTTTGATGACCAGTAGCTTTTTGTCACACCTGCTTTAGCATGGGCGACTTAGGCGTGCAAGTTTCCGTCCGTTCGTCTTTCCGTCAACATTTACCCTGGGTGTCTTGTGAGCACAACTCCTCCTACAGTTTTGTACCGATCATTTTGAAACTTTGCATATGTTTTCTACATGGTATGAAGATATGCATGTGGTTTGGATATAATTGTTAGATTATTTTATGTCACTTTTTCCACATTGTGAACTTAGTCTTTTTTCACCTCAATATATAGACAGCGGGTACCTCTTGTGAGCGCAACTGGGGGTGGTCGGGTGGTGCGAAGGTGCTGTGTATCTTAGATCACCGGGGCGTCCAACTGATATTGGCTTACAGTTGGGCAAGGCCTGCTATCCTTGTAGTGGGTAAGGGTAGAGGGGAATGTTTTTATTTCTTATGTTTCTTCACTTTCATTCCTGTTCCTCTTTCTTCCCTGTCCCTCTCTTTCATCTCCTCTACTCTCTCTTCTATCTCTTTTCTCCCTTTCTCTGGGAGACGACACAAAATGACCCTCAAGGGTTGACGTGTCGTTAACCCCAACACAATCAGCCGGCCTCAGTGGCTCAGTTGGATGCGCCGTCCGACTGGAGACCAGGAGGTCGCGGGTTCAACCCCCGCCGAGGTCGGCAACATTCTTTCGTGGAGATTGATCAAGAAATATTTTCTACGGTCATTCTCTCCCTTCCGCTGATTCAAGAAGGGCAGTTGTCAGTTTCTGGCGAAAGAATGTGCACAATACTGGTTAACCACTTAGAGGACTAAGCCTGCCCAGTAAGTGTGTGGTTAGGTAAACTGACCGCGCTCGACATGACCCCATTGGGTTGACTGGGCCGTAAAACCTCAACACAAACAAACCAACACAATCAATTGATGTGAGCGCAATTCCACTTACAGTTTTATACTGATTGTTTTGAAACTTGACATACGTTTTCTTCACGGTATGAGGATGTGCATGTGGTTTGGGTATAATTGTTAGAACATTTTTTGTCACTTTTTTCCACATTGTGAACTTAGTCATTTTTCACCCTCAGTATATAGACAGTGGGTACCTCTTGTGAGCGCAACTCCTCTTACAGTTTTGTACCGATTGTTTTGAAACTTTGCATATGTTTTCTTCATGGTATGAGGATGTGCATGTGGTTTGGATATAATTGTTAGAGCATTTTTTGTCACTTTTTCCACATTGTGAACTTTGTCATTTTTCACCCTTTATATATAAACAGTTGGTACCTCTTGTGAGCGCAACTCCTCTTACAGTTTTGTACCGATTATCATGAAACTTTGCATGCGTTTTCTTCATGGTATGAGGATGTGCATGTGGTTTGGATCTAATTGTTAAATTTTTTTTTTTTACTTTTTTCCACATTGTGAATTTAGTCATTTTTCACCCTCAATTTATATAGACAAGGGCTACCTCGTGAGCACAACTCCTCATACAATTTTATACTAATCTTTTTGCAACTTTGCACATGTTTTCTCCATAGTCTGATGATGTGCATGTGCTTTTCATATAATCCTTGCCATATTTTTTGTCACTTTTTTGTACTTTTTGAACTTTGTCATTTTCTGACCTCAGATGTATAGACAGTGGGTACCTTGTGATTGCAACTTCTCATACAATTTTAAACCGGTCTTTTTGAAACTTTGCACATGTTTTCTCCCATGTCTGCAGAAGTGCACTTGGTTTGGATATGATTTTTAAATTTATTTTTGTCACTTTTCCACTTTAACTTTGTCATTTTCTGAACCTCAGATTGTATTAAAGTGTACAGACTTTGGGTACTTTTTGAGCCCAATTTCTCATGCATCATATGAGAAAATTCATATGCTTTCAATGAAATTCCTATATTCATATAATCCTTGTCTTTAATTTTTGTCACTTTTCCAACTAAGCACTGCTAAGAATGAAATAAATTTATTTAATAACCACGTCCTGTGACTTTTGCCCCAGCAGGTACGACGCCGCCTTCCGTGGAATTCTGGTTTTTATCTATGTTAATGTAACCTATTTTTACAAAAACCAACTCCTGATCAGCTTTTCAGTGTTAGACACCATATCTCTGCCCCCTAAAGCTTCATAAGTGTATGTATCCCACCACCCCAGGTATTCATTGTCAGACGTGACTCTGCTTAGACAGACCCTAGTTTGCATAGCTCCAGATAAGAGGGGGGTGCCAGGAAAATATTTTTGCATATTTCTCCACAAAAACCTTATGTTGTAGGTATTTACTAGCAGTTCCTCATCAAGGCACTTCTGCGCACCCACAACATACGTTTTTGTTGGGAAATAGAAAAAAAGTTTTGATTGAAAAGGGCACATTATCTATTCCTGCATCTCACCACCAGATCATATGTAAGTAGTCCTCCCCTCCCTTTGTCACCATTTTTTGCAAGCAGCTGTGGACTCAACATGGCAACCATGACAGTTAATTTATTTCTTGATAATATGGCTTGATAATAAAGGTATCTCTAGAGAAGATGATGTGAATGAAATGGGGATGATGAGTTGGGGGTGTGGTATAGAATAATTATGCCTACCAAAATTACCCTAAAAATTGGGCCACCTTAACTCCTAACCAAATACTTGGCCTAAATTTTTGCAAGTCTATTTCACTACTCATTGATGTGTCTAAAAACTGCTTGATGATATGCGGATATTGTAGATCCAGATCAGACTCTGATCTGATCTGAGTCTCCACTGTTTGCTCAGGCCTGCTAGCAAATAAGTCCTGGTACACTCACTTGCCAGTTCAGAAGATAATGGAAAATTATATTCATGCAATTTTAATGTGTCATTAGGAGGTGAGAAGGTTGTGATAAAAATGTATGTTGTAATTTGCAGTTTGGATTGTGACGTATTACATGCAAGAAACACAGCTCACAAAGTAGGGGCTGGATGGCTGGTGTTAATTTTGCAGTTTGAAATGTGTCATGTGTAAGTTGATTAGTGAATGTGTGTTGAATTCTAAACTGTAGCTCATGAGGTGGTATGGAAGATTGTGATAAATTTTGTTTCATTATGCTATTTGTAATGTGTCCATTGTGACAAGTAAAAGTTACCTCATTGTAATTCATACATGTAGCTCCAGATAAGGCACTTTTTTAACTTTTTCACTGCCATAGGCGATAATAATAGGCTTTTGCAAACAGCATAGATCCAGATGACACGACTCATAATGAGCCGTCTCATCTGGATCTACGCTGTTTGACGTTCTGTCTTTCAACTTTATATATGAACTTCTTTCCAAGCAAACAAAAAACAGACGACAAATCTTGTATGAAATTTGGCAGCGAAAGAGTTAAAATAAAAACTATTGCTATTTTTTTCTTATTAGCTCACCTGAGCAAAAGCTCAGGGTGAGCAATTGTCATCACCCTATGTCCGTCGTCCGTCGTCGTCAGTCCTCCGTTGTTCGTCGTCAACAATTAGTTTGTTAACACTCTAGAGGTCATAGACCCAATCTTGATGAAACTTGGTCAGAATGTTTGCCTCTATGAAATCTAGGTCAAGTTTGATACTGGGTTACTTGGGGTCAAAAACTAGGTCACCAGGTCAAATCAAAGGAAAAACTTGTTAACACTCTAGAGGTCATAGTTTTGACCCAATCTTGATGAAACTTGCTCAAAATGTTTGCCTCTATTAAATCTAGGTCAAGTTTGAAACTGGGTCACTTGGGGTCAAAAACTAGGTCACCGGGCCAGATCAGCAGAAAACCATGTTAACACTCTAGCGGTCACATTTTTGAAGCAATCATCATGAATCTTGCTCAATATGTTTGTCTTGATGATTTCTAGGTCAAGTTCGAACCTGGGTCACTTGGGGTCAAAAACTAGGTCACCGGGCCAGATCAGCAGAAAACCTTGTTAACACTCTAGCGGTCACATTTTTTAAGCAATCATCATGATTCTTGCTCAAAATGTTTGCCTAGATGATTTCTAGGTCAAGTTCGAAACTGGGTCACTTGGGGTCAAAAAATAGGTCACCAGGCCAAATCAGCAGAAAACCTTTTTAACACTCTAGCGGTCACATTTTTTAAGCAATCATCATAATTTTTGCTGAAAATGTTTGTCTTGATGATTTCTAGGTCAAGTTCGAAACTGGGTCACTTGGAGTCAAAAACTAGGTCACCAGGCCAAATCAGCAGAAAACCTTGTTAACTCTCTAGCGGTCACATTTTTTAAGCAATCATCATGATTCTTGCTCAAAATGTTTGTCTAGATGATTTCTAGGTCAAGTTCGAAACTGGGTCACTTGGAGTCAAAAACTAGGTCACTGGGCCAAATCAGCAGAAAACCTTGTTAACACTCTAGCGGTCACATTTTTGAAGCAATCATCATGAATCTTGCTCAAAATGTTTGTCTTGATGAGTTCTAGGTCAAGTTCGAAACTGGGTCACTTGGAGTCAAAAACTAGGTCACTGGGCCAAATCAGCAGAAAACCTTGTCAACACTCTAGCTGTCACATTTTTGAAGCAATCATCATGACTCTTGCTCAAAATGTTTGTCTAGATGATTTCTAGGTCAAGTTCAAAACTGGGTCACTTGGAGTCAAAAACTAGGTCACTGGGCCAAATCAGCGGAAAACCTTGTTAACACTATAGCGGTCACATTTTTGAAGCAATCATCATGAATCTTGCTCAAAATGTTTGTCTTGATGAGTTCGAGGATGTGTTTGAAACTGGGTCACGTGGGATCAGAAACTAGGTCACCGGGCCAAATCAGCAGAAAACCTTGTTAACACTCTAGCGGTCACATTTTTGAAGCAATCATCATGAATCTGGCTCAAAATGTTTGTCTTGATGATTTCTAGGTCAAGTTTGAAACTGGGTCACCTGGGGTCAAAAACTAGGTCACCTGGCCAAATCAGCGTAAAATCTTGTTATCACTCTAGCGGTCACATTTTTCAAGCAGTCGTCATGAATCTTGCTCAAAATGTTTGTCTTGATGAGTTCTAGGTCACGTTGGAAACTGGGTCACTTGGAATCGAGACCTAGGTCACCAGGCCAAATCAGCAGAAAACTTTGTTAACACTCTAGCGGTCACATTTTTTAAGCAGTCATCATGAATCTTGCTCAAAATGTTTGTCTTGATGTTTTTTAGGTAAGGTTCGAATCTGGGTCACCTGGGGTCAAAAACTAGGTCACCTGGCCAATCAGCAGAAAACCTTGTTAACGCTCTAGTGGTCACATTTTTCAAGCAATCATCATGAATCTTGCTCAACATGTTTGTCTTGATGATTTCTACGTCAAGTTTTAAACTGGGTCACTTGGGATCAAAAACTAGGTCACCTGGCCAAATCAGCAGAAAACCTTGTTAACACTCTAGCGGTCACATTTTTGAAGCAATCATCATGAATCTTGCTCAGAATGTTTGTCTTGATGATTTCTAGGTCAAGTTCGATTTCTTGGTCAATGTACTTAGTACATGCATACATATTAGCATGGCCTCTTGAGTGCAGTCATCCATATTTGACCTTGACCTTTATTTCACAGTCCATTAGACATGCTACATTGTCTTACTTGTTTATATAATCATTTTGAACTTTGATGAGAATGTTTGCCTTGATCAGTTCTAGATCAGGCTCTCAAAGTGCTATGTTGCTCAGGTGAGCGTTACAGGGCCATCATGGCCCTCTTGTTTCTCTATTAAAATATGTTATGGATACCATTGGAAGCACCTCGCTGAGGTGCTTCTAATGAATACTCATACCTGTTTTCTTAGAGAAATAAGAAAAAATATTATGTGTACACCCCCTCTTAACTGGAGCTAGGTATGAACTTTGTGATAATGTACCATCAGACATGTATTCCCAGCGAAGACTTGAATCAGCTAGCACATCCTTGCAGTCTGATTGGTCTTCACTGTTCACCGGAGAAAAACTTGAATCCCTGGCTATCCACAGAGCTACCAGAGAAGACACAGTCTAATCAGTCTTCACGAGGCACTTTTTTGATAGCCAAGGATCAACTGTTTCTTAGGTGGACAGCAAAAACTCTGATCAGACTGTATTGATGCACTGGCTGATCTGAGCATTCAGTGGACACATGCCATAAGGTGTATTTTCTATCAATATGGCTTGTATAATAAAAGTGTATGCTCAAATTGGCCTGCAGAGTGGGATATTTGCAATCCATGTTTTACTGGCACTTACTATTAAACAAAAGCTCAGGATAAGGTACTTTTTCAGCCTAAAGGTACTCATACAATTATTTCTCCATGAACATGTATGTTATGGGTACTCATAAGAAGCGCCTTGCAAAGGCACTTCTAATGAGTACCCACAACATACATTTTCATGGAGATATATATATGTAATCTTTCATGTAATTTCATGGAGATATATATATGTAATCTTATTTCTCCATGAAAATGTATGTTGTGGGTACTCATTAGAAGTGCCTTTGCAAGCTATATATATAATCTTATTTCTCTTATGCTTTTGGTATGGCAGGGCCAGGTTTGAACCAGAGACCTCCTGTCCCTGAAGCGGATGTTCTACCATTGAACTGTCATGGCCAGTTTACCACTGAGCTATTGGGATCTTCTTGGCAGGACCTTAACATTGTTGACTGGGCCATAAAACATCAATTCAAACAAATGATTTAAAGCTGTGACAAGCCATATAGTGTAGGAAAAACATTCTAAAAATGCCTGTTAATGTTTAGATTCAGTGTTGTAAAGCAAAGATCTTCAAAAGAGAAGTATCAAGATGGTAAAGGTCAAGTGATACAATAGATATACAAAGTACATGTACCTTAATGATATCATATTACATAGCTCTCTCTCTCTCTCTCTCTCTCTCTCTCTCTCAACAAAACTTATGATGTGGTACCCATAAGAAGTGCATCACTGGGCACTTTAATGAGTACCTAGAATATAAGTTGTAGTTAAGAAATGAGAAAAAAAATTACTGTGAAGTTTGGTAACATTGTGCACTTAAGGAATTTTATGTTGTTCTTTTCTTGAAGCAATACCTAAAGTAGAAAACTTTATTTGCAAATGTTGAAGAGATAAGTGTTCATGCAAATGAAATAAATTAAGACATATAAATTTGTTGTGAACTGCAACAATAGCATTTTGAATTTAACGACACTACTGAAATTTCTTTGACAATTTTGTTGCCTAACATTGTGCAGGGATAACTTCTTTGCCTTACAGTATGTTATATACACCATCTTTATGTTTTCTTATTATGAATGGTGTATCTCAAGCTTGTTACAAACATTTTAAACAGAAAAAGTGCCTTGGCACGTGCATTTGTAACTTTACTATGTTGAGTAAAATGAAATGCACACATTTGAAATGCTAATACTGAAAGCTGAGATTTTCTGAAAGGCATCCTATGAATGCAGGGATACAAAGTTATGGGCCACGGAATGTTACCAGTCTCCACCACCCCCCCCACCCCCAACACACACACAAACACACACATACATACACACCCTTAAAAGGCTAAATGGCAAACTGTATAGAATTAGATGAAATTGTTTCCCTTAAAGAACAGGTTGATATGGATTTATGCTGTTGTTTGTGGAAGCCTGTCTCTACAAACGTTTATGTAAATATGGTAGTCTAGATATAATACATGTACACTTACATTTGTCACTAGTCATGTTTATTGTTCATATTAAATGGCTGGCACCAAGTTTAAACAGTGTCTTTGAGCTTGTGCTGACAATGAAGCCTCAGGTCAGCCTGCACATCCACGCAGTCTGATCATAGTGCTTGGTGTTCACTTACAAAATCTTTGACTACAGGTAAATGTGTAAAATTGTCTGAATCTGTGCATTTTGGGTAAGCTTTGAGGCACTGTTTCACTTCAAGTGGCTCTGTGGCTGACATGAGTGAGTAATCTCTCTTCACCAACCAAGCCTAGGGGAATAACCAGTTTTGCAAAGGTAGGCAATTAAAATACCTCCCATCATAGATTGTTTATTTTACATACATACAGTTGTGGGTACTCATTAGATTAAGTTTTGTATACTCATTAGATGTGAAATTTAAGCTCACAAAACTCATGTTTTTTGTGTTTTCTTTTTATATTTATTCAGTCTTGAGACCTGGGGTGACAAAATTGTTGCTGTTAGAAAGACAAATAATTAGAAAATAGACAAAATTTGTTCCATTCTGCAAGATCTGTTTATGCTTGAGAATGAAGAATTCAAAGTCAGCATAAACTTTTTCATTTTTTACCCTTTGATATTTCCAAACATGAGCACAAAATATTGTAAGTGTGTTTTAATTAATTGCAGTTCAACCATTTGATAAATTCACAATCATAGAAAATTATGTGTGTTGCTTTAATGAATAAGCTTTCCAACCATGCCAGTTTTGCCAAATTAGATGTGGAGATTTAAGTTTCTTGAAAAAATCTAAAGCGATTGAAGTGTATGGGATCTTGTTGTTTGAGAATTTTAATTTGACACCCGATCGAGATCGGTTGAGGGAGATACTCCACTTACATGTATGTCTGCCATAATGAACTTACATCCACCAAATCTAACCAAAGGAAATAAGCAGTTTTGCAGGGGGTGACTGTTAATGGGAATATATTTCAGGGCAGCAACTCTGTCAGAATTGTTTTTGGTACTCTAGAAACAGTTTGCTTCCCTGGGGACCTTTCCTTTTAGAGTAGACCCCTTTTCAGAAAAGGCTTGATGTATAGGAGTACAAACAGTCATAAAAGTTGTCTACCTTGTAAAAATGGTGGAAATCTACCAGTTGTGTTCTGTCCCCTTAAGTTGCATCAGTTTGTGAAATTGTTTATTTCCCTTACCTTGATTAATAAGATAGATAACCCAAATACTATGTTCTCCATTGTCATTATTTCACCATTATGCCTTATTACAGTTGTGTTACAATATGCAAAGAGGTTAGGCCTCAGTTTAACTTACAATATCCAAGTGCCAAATATTATCTGTTATAATTATATATGTTTTTGTATATCATGTACGTATGTTATCATGTAGGTCATTGAGCCCTGAAGATATATAGTGCTGTATCTCAGAATTATCTTCTTTTGATCTGGAAAGTTCTGTTTTGTATTTTGTCAAAAATAACAACTTTGTTTATAACTTTCATCGGAAATGCATGCTCTTTTTTTTTTTTTTTTTTTTGCTCAGATCAGTGGAATAAAGCTAGGATACATTGTTTTCTTTATACCAAGAACTGAAAAAATTTAGGAGAAGCCTTGACATATATTTTATTGACAATCATTCAGAAGAAATTGTATTAGAATCAGAATTAGGCCAACATTTAACCTTTACCTCTCTAGGCTAATTAAGCAGACAACAAATTGATGATATTTTTCCAGAAAACAGGATTTGGCATTTCATGCAAATTGTCTTGCATAAAATGTCAAAACCTATTTTCTGGGGTTAATAAGAAATTTCAATGTCATCTGCTGAAAATTTTACCCAGAGCGCCAAGTGTAAATTCCAGGTACTGGTGCAGTCTTGACCATTTAGTGGACAGTAAACCAGACTGACCATGAATATCAGAACATGAAATTGTTACAAAGTTAGAAACATATTCTAGATGTTATTTTTGCATATTCTTTAATAAAAAATTATAAGAATAAGCCTATTTCTGGGAAAACAAGAAAAGTATTTCAAAATGTCCTCTGCTGATCTTTTTACCCATCATGCTAAATTTTTAAAATTACAGTAACCTTAAAGTACACACCATCACAAAAGTACATAGTGCCATATTTATTCTAATACACTCCCCAGGGGAATTGGAATTCATTGCTGCTAAAATAATAGTATTGAGTCCAAATGTGGGGGGCCAAACATTGGATATTTTGATGGCCTAAACTGAATGTTGCATGTGTTCATTAATGCTTTTTATGCCCCCGCCATTTTCAATGGGGGCACATATAGTATCACCGCTGTCCGTACGTACGTCCGTCCCGTCCGTCCTATCCGTCCCGTCCGTCGTATACGTAACACTTTTGGTTTCCGTGTGATATCTTTTGAAAGGATTGGTGTATTGGATTGAAATTTTATACACAGGTATATAATCATAAAATACAGGTCAAGTTCGATTTAGGGTAAAGTCAATTATTTTGGGAGTTGTGGCCCTTTTCGACTTTGAAAAATTTTCAACTTTGAAAAATGGTTTCCGTGCGATATCTTTTGAAGGGGTTGGTGTATTGGACTGAAATTTTGTACACAGGTATATAATCATAAAATGTAGGTCAAGTTCGATTTAGGGTAGAATCCACCAATTATTTTTGGAGTTACAGCCCTTTATCAATGTTGAAAAATAGTTGAAAATGGTTTCCGTTTGATATCTTTTGAAAAGATTAGTGTATTGGATTCAAATTTTATATACAGGTATATAATCATAAAATGTAGGTCAAGTTCAATTTCGGGTAAAGTCCACCAATTATTTTTGGAGTTACGGCCCTTTATCAATGTTGAAAGATAGTTGAAAAATGGTTTCCGTTTAATATCTTTTGAAAAGATTAGTGTATTGGATTCAAATTTTATACACAGGTATATAATCATAAAATGTAGGTCAAGTACGATTCAGGGTAAAATCCACCAATTTTTTTTGGAGTTATGGCCCTTTTTCAACTTTGAAAAATGGTGTCCATTCGATAACATTTTAAAAGATTAGTGAATTGGATTCATATTTTATACAGAAGCATATAATTATAAAATATAGGTCAAGTTTGATTTAGGGTAAAATCCACCAATTATTTTTGGAGTTATGGCCCTTTATCAGTGTTGAAAAATAGTTGAAAAATGGTTTCCATTCAATATCTTTTCATCCGGACCCCCCAGATTTACCTTTTTTCAAAGTTGTGTTACCTTTATTCTTCTGCCGATTGCTTTCATATTTAGTAGGGATAGAGAGGACGACCAGTAGGTGTGTCATGTGCAAGAGAGACAACTCTAGCTGACTCCGTTTTGGAGTTACCTCCCATAGTTTTTAAATCTTGTATGGCCCATAACTCTAAAACCCTGTAAGATATTTTCAGGATATTTCACCATTAGGTAGAGGACATTGAGTAGGTGTGCCGCGTACAAGAGAGACAACTCTAACTGACTGTGTTCTTGAGTTATCTCCCATAGTTATAAAATCTTGTGCAGGCCATAACAATAACTCTTTGAGATATTTTCATGATACTTGATCAAGTTGTAGAGGACATTGAATAGGTGTGTCACATACAAGAACAACAACTCTAGCTGACTCCCTTTTGGGAGTTATCTCCCATAGTTGTTAAATCTTGTGCGGCCCTTAACTCTAAAACCTTATAAGTTATTTTCATGATACTTCACCAATAGGTAGAGGACATTGAGCAGGGGTGTCACATACAAGAATGACAACTCTGACTGCATTCTGGAGTTATCTCCCATAGTTATGAAATCTTGTGCAGGCAGTAACTCAATAACCCTTTGAGATATTATCATGATACTTGATCAAGTTGTAGAGGACATTGAGTAGGTGTGTCACATAACAAGAACAACAACTCTGACTCAGTTCTGGAGTTATCTCCCATATTTGTTAAATCTTGTGCAGGCCATAACTCTTCAACCTTTTGAGATAATATTATGATACTTCATCAAGTTGTAGAGGACATTGAGTTAGCATGTCATGCACACAAAAGACAAGTCTGACTCCATTTTTGAGTTATCTCCCATATTTTTTAAATTTGCTGATGGTCATAACTTCTCTACCAGTTGAGATTTTTTGTTGATAATTAATAGGGATGCTTAGAACATTAAGAAGGAGAGTTGCATTTAAAAATTGCAACTATGGGTTACTCATTACTCCATTTATTTTCAATTATCTCCCCTGGTTGTAAAATCTTGTGCAGGCCATAACTCTTTAACCAGTGGAGACATTTTGATGATAGTATGTAGAGATGCTTAGAACATAAACTAGGTGTGTCACAATATGTAAGGACAACTCTGACCTACGGAATGTTGGAGTTATCTCCCTTACTTACACTTCGGATGCAGATTTATCAGCAATGCATGCAGCAGGCTTTATTTTTCTCATTATTTTTGGATTCTTTGTTGAAAATCACTTACTAGCGAACACAAAATTGAGTTTCTCAGACTAATGGCTGAAGAGTTACAGGCCTTGCAGGCAAAGGGCCTTATATTTCTCATTATTTTTGGATTCTTTGTTGAAAATCACTTACTAGTGAACACAAAATCCAGTTTCTATGACTTACAGTTTGAGAATTATAATCTTTGCAGGCAACAGGCCTTATTTTTCTCATTATTTTTGGATTCTTTGTTGAAAATCACATACTAGCAAACAAAAAATCCAGTTTCCATGACTTACGGTTTGAGAGTTATATTCATTGCAGGCAACGGGCCTTATTTTTCTCATTATTTTTGGATTCTTTGTTGAAAAACACAAACTCCAGTTTCTACAACTTATGGTTTTAGAGTTCTGTGTCTGATTCACCATTGTGGAGATCACCCATTGCAGAGTTAAACAAGTGTATCCCTTGATAAAATTACATCTCTGATGCCCTAGATTGAAAAAAGACTGCCATTTGCGGTGCGGTCAAGGGATTTGCCATCTCTTTTGATGGCTATTTTTTCAAGTTAACTCCCCGAATGAATTTCTAAGCCAAATTCTTGTGCACTTCATAACTTCTAAATGGTTAGAAATATTTTGATAATATTTGGTAGAGGCATAGATAAGGGCAAGTAGGCATGCCCTGTATAAGAGAGACAACGCTGACTTTCTTTGTTAGGTACCTGAAGCTGAAAGCTTGTGCGGCCAAAATTGAATTTTGGACGGATTTTTCATAAATCTGTCCTTTAAAATAGCGATGTCATGGCCGTGGGCATTGGGTCTTCTGAGGTTTACCTTTTCATTGACCTTTTGAAAAACCTGCCCATAATGTGTTAGGCATTTTTCTTGTTTTAAAAAAGTTTGATTTAGGGTAAAATCTGCCAATTATTATTAGAGTTATGGCCCTTTTTCAACTTCATTTTTTGCAAAATACCTGCGCGTGGGTGAGGATGGCCCTGGCGGGGGCATCAGTGTCATACTGACACATTTCTAGTCTCCTACAAAAGTAGGAGGGGGCGTTTATTAAAGAGGGGGCTTATATTAGAATAAATACAGTATTCTGCATATTCTATGATGTTTTTTGTTGGTTTTCTTTTGTTTGTTTGTTTGCTTCTTTTTATTCATAGAAAAGAAGGTTTGATATTTCATGTGAGTCAACTGAAGCCTTATATTCTTTGAGAAAAAAACCCCAAAAAAACCCAGACAATAAAACAAAAAAGAAAACAGTGTTTGAGAATGTCATCTGCAACAGTTTTGAATGCCCCTTTAAGCATTAAAGTAACACATTTCAGCAATGGCATCTTGAAAAGCGGTGTGGTTTTTCTTGTTTTGTTCTGAAAATAGGGTTGTTGACACCTTTTTCCTCTGAGTATATCACATAAGGTAAATGTAAACATGGCTGCAAATTATGCAACAATCGGTAGGGTAGGTAGTTTGGTTGCAGGTTTTCAACAAGTTCTACTTATTCAAAATTTCTGAAATTTCACAATATTGTTAGGAAGCATCTATAATTAAAGATAAGTGGAGAAAAGCAAAACAAAAAAAAAAACCAAAAAAATTCCAATAAAACTTTTTCAGAGAATTCAGTTTACTATTGAAATTATGTAGGTCAGACCCATTTTTGGGCATAAAATTAATTGTATGGATAAATATTCAAAAACAGCACAGAAACAGAAAAGACAAATGGTTCCTGATAAGATATTGACAGTTGCAAATAAACATACATATATACATTTAGAAGTAAACACCAAGCAAAAAAAAAACATCTTTCCAAAGGATGTTGAAAGCACAGGAGTCTCAGATTTAACAGGTTAGAAATATAAAATTGATCAGTAATTTGTATGAAAAGGATCAAATATTGAGACTAAGAACAAGCCAGATCACCACCATACTGGTACAGAAATGCTTTGTCCATACAACATAGCCTCTTCAGATAGAAAACTTATGACATTTGCAACCAGTGCATACTCAGGTCAGCTGGCAAGTCTGTGCAATCTGATCAATCTACACTGGTGATTTACATTATATATGTGCATTAAAGATTCTATTAGCTAAGAATGTAGAGCTTGATCAGACTGTAAAGATGTGCAGGCTGATCTGGTCACATAAGGTTGATTTCTGTTCAGAGCAGCTTATATATTCGAAGCACAAATGCAACCAGATTTAGCTTCCTACACGTCATAGCCAGCAGCATTTATTTATCATTGAATTGGAATTATGTTGTCATAGATTTATTTCTGTTTGACCATATTTACCCCAAATACTGGGACATAATATGCAATTATTGCCTTTGTGCGAGGGCACTGTGAGGGCTTGCCCAAGGGTAACATTAACTGGTGAGAATAAACAAATCATCATATTACCCTCAAACAAGGGCAGCAATTGTTTTATTACACAGAATTCTTACATTTGCAATTGCACTGATAGCATTGACATTACTATATTTTAATATTACTTGGGAGGGTAATATTTCAGGGAAACCTGATAGAATACCGGTATTACCCTGCAGTGAAATGCACTTACCAAAGTGATGTCAGAGGGTAATATTACAGGGTAACCTGACAGAATATTATGCTGCACATTATTAGCTCACCTGAGCACGAAGTGCTCATGGTGAGCTATTGTGGTCAGTCAATGTCCGTCGTCCGTCGTGCGGCGTCAACAATTGCTTTAAAAGCCTACTCTTCCTACACCCCTGGGCCAATTGACTCGATACTTGGTAGGAAGCATCGGGGTGACCTGTAGATCAAAAATAGCTAAAATCCTTCAGTTTGGAAATCCAAGATGGCCACCATGGCCGCCATCTTGAAAATCTATTTTTCGCTTCTTCTCCTGAACCAAAAGGCCATTTGACTCCAAACTTGCTAGGAAGCATCAGGGTGACTTGTAGATCAAAAATAGCTAAAATCGTGCTGATCAGAAATCCAAGATGGCCACCATGGCAGCCATCTTGAAAATCTATTTTTCGCTTCTTCTCCTGAACCGAAAGGCCAATTGACTCCAAACTTGCTAGGAAGCATCGGTGTGACTTGTAGATCAAAAATAGCTAAAATCTTGCCAATCGTAAATCCAAGATGGCCACCATGGCCGCCATCTTGAAAATCTATTTTTCGCTTCTGATCCTAACCCCAAATGCCAATTGACTCGAAACCTGGTAGGAAGCATTGGGGTGACTTGTAGATCAAAAGTAGCTAAAATCGTTCCAATCGGAATTCCAAGATGGCCGTCATGGACGCCATCTTGAAAATATATTTTTCGCTTCTTCTCCTGAGCCAAAAGGCCAGTTGGTAGGAAGCATCAGGGTGACTTGTAGATCAAAAGTAGCTAAAATCATGCTGATTGGAAATCCAAGATGGCACCATAGTGGCCATCTTGAAAATCTTTTTTTCGCTTCTTCTTCTAAGCCCAAAAGCCAATTGGCTTGAAACTTGGTAGGAAGCATCAGGGTGACTTATAGATTGAATTTGGCTAAAATCATTCAGATTGGAAATCCAAGATGGCCGCCATGGCGACCATCTTGAAAATCTATTTTTCACTTCTCCTGAACCGAAAGGCTTATTGACTTTAAACTAGATAGGAAGCATCAGGGTGACCTGTAGATCAAAAATAGCTAAAATCATCCCTATCAGAAATCCAAGATGGCCGCCATGACAGCCATCTTGAAAATCTATTTTTCGCTTCTTCTGAACTGAAAGGCCATTTGACTTGAAGCTTGGTAGGAAGCATTCGGGTGACTTGTAGATCTAAAATAAATTGTTTGGATCGGAAATCCAAGATGGTCATCATGGCGGCCATCTTGAAACTCTTTTTTTCGCTTATCGAAACTTGGTAGGAAGCATTGGGGTGACTTGTAGATCAAAAATAGCTCAAATCGTTGCAAAAGGGAAATCCCAAATTGGGGCTATGGTGGCCATCTTGAAAATCTTGTTTTGAACTTTCTCTCCTGAACCGAAAGGGCAATTGACTCAAAGTTCATTGGAAGTATCGAGGTGACTTGTAGATCAACAGTAGCTAAAATCATTCTGATTTGAAATCCAAGATGGCTGCCATCTTGTTTATGTTTATTATATTTCCCTGCCACTGTGCTGTTAACATGTATAAAATCATGATTATTCAGAAACACTTAGCCAATTGCCTCCAAATTTCACATTGATCCTACTGTTGAAATGTGATTGAGAGTTTGTTCAAATGATCACGCTCCTTTGACTGTCATGCCATATATAACATTCTTCTTCAAAATTAAGAACTGCTTAAAGGGTGATCTTTTCATCAGTTGCGATGACAGGATTGGAAAAATGTTGCATAACATCTGCATATCTGCAGTGGCTATGTCACTCAGGTGAGTGACCCGTGGCCTGTGGGCCTCTTGTATTCTCTCATAGCATCTTTTATTGCATATTTTAAATGAGGTATAATAATAAATCAATACCATAGGTATCCTAAAATTTGATCTAGGCAGATGATTTACATGAAATGTCAAGTCTTTTTTCTCAGAAAAGTAACAAAAAAAATATTTCAAAGCGATGCCTGCTGTAGTCGTGATTGGCACTTCAAGGATTGAATTGCCACATGGAGGAAATTCTAATCAGTACTTACAGTATTAAATTTTTATGGAAAGATAAAATATTTATCTGGAAACCAATCTCATATAGAGCCATGTAACACTTTCTGAAAAGATGGTAGGAGAGAAAAGTACCTTTGAACATCAGGGATAGGATGAAAGAAAAATCTGAAATGCAAGTGGCAAAATATACACATGATGAAATAAAAAAATTACTATAAGTTTGTTTACAGTTATTAAAAGATAGGGGTGATAGGTATCTTTAAAATGTGCATATTTTTCCACTATATTACATCCTTTGTTAGCAAAGAATGTAAATTTCATTTGAATCTGTTCTGAAGTGGAATAACATATCTACCATAAGTACTGGGCCTGAACAAACAATGTAGACCCAGTTCAGAAGCCACAGAACATGGCATTTGCCACTCGCCCAGCAGTTTTTTTAGACATCAGCAGTTAGTAAAATTGAGTTGTCATCACGAAAATGTGCCTTTATAATTTTGACCCCCTCAAACCCCACTTTTATATAGTAAAACTGGGGTTTACAGGGGTATACATTATTTTTCTTATTTCTGCTCAAACATAGATTGTTTCACCGAGGCAGTTCTAATGAGTACCCACAATCTATGTTTTGAGCAAAAATATGAAAAATATCAAGAGTGTTTTTTATCTGAAAATTTTCAGTTTTTGGAGGTGAAATTTTCTATATACATTGTATTTGAATAGGCATGTTTTTGTAATGTCAAATTTTGAGACAAGTGTTGTAGGAAATGAAAGTGTCCCAGTATTCAGGGTAAATACAGTAGACCAAATCTGGTCACAACTCTTCTTTCGCTTAGTTCACATAATAACCATGCTAGGGTATTTACCATTACTGTGTTAGAAAAACTACTGGGCCCAGTTGTTCGAAACTAACAATGTCGTTAGTTAACGTATTGTTAACCCTAGTCCTGCTGAACCCGGATATACCCTGTCTTTACAAACAGTGTAGATCCAGATCAATTGGCTTCTGAAGAAGCCAATTGATCTGGATCTACACTGATCTAGATCTACACTGTTTGTCATTAATTATGTGAATTTATATCAACAATCTGCATCAAGTAATCTGATTGGCTGAAAATTTGAAAAGGGAGTGGCATCTTAATTTATTCAGCAGGACAAGGGTTAAAACTTTGATCATTAAATATGGCATATACACTAATATTTTTGCTGAAAAAATGTGAGTAGCTTTTGCATTTCACATTTTTTCAGCAAAAATACCTGTGAATTAGATATTGTACTTACTAGACATTTTGAGCACTAACGAGCTCGTTAAGCTAACAATGCTTTGAACAACTGGCCCCAGGAGTATATATTTTGTAAGCATGGAAGCAGAAAAATTATGCATAGTTACATATAGTTAGCAAAGGATGTAAATTTCACTTGAATTGCATGCTTTTAGATAGTGCCATTTGATGTCCTCTGTTCAAAAAAGAACATTTGTCCCCTGCTGTCTCACAGGACTCTTGTTAGAAAACCAGAATTTGTCCTAGTTTAAGCATATTTGAGCCACAGCATGAGAAAATATACCTTACAACACCATAGCTTCAGATAAGGCACTTTTCAACAGAAAAGTACTGGTATTTTTAGCTAACCTGAGCACAAAGTGCTCAAGGTGAGCTATTGTGATCAGTCAATGTCCGTCGTCCATCGTGCAGCATCAACGATTTGCTTTAAGCCTACTCCTCCTTCACCCCTGGGCCAATTTACTCGAAACTTGGTAGGAAGCATCGGGGTGACTTGTAGAACAAAAATAGCCAAAATCATTCTGATCGGAAGTCCAAGATGGCCACCATTAAAGAAAATCTATTTTTCGCTTCTTCTCCTGAACCAAAATGACTTGAAACTTGGTAGGAAGCATCAGGGTGACTTGCAGATCAAAAATAGCTAAAATCATTCTGATATCCAAGATGGCCACCATTTCCGCCATCTTAAAAGTCTATATTTCACTTCTTTACCTGAACTGAAAAGCTAACTGACTTAAAACTTGGTAGGAAGAATCGGGGTGACTTGTAGATAAAAAAAATAGGTAAAATCGTTCTGATTGGAAATCCAAGATGGCCGCCATCTTGAAAATCTGTTTTTCACTTCTTCTTCTGAACTGAAAGGCGAATTGACTTGAAACTTGGTAGGAAGCATCAGGGTGACTTGTAGATCAAAAATAACTAAATTCGTTCCGATCGGAAATCCAAGATGTGGCGGCCATCATGAAAATCTAGTTTTCCCTTCATCTCCTGAAATGAAAGGCAAGTTGACTTTAAACTTGGTAGGAAGCATCCAGGTGACTAGTAGATCAAAAATAGCTAAAATCGTTCTGATCAGAAATCCAGGATGGCCACTTTGGCCGGTATCTTGGAAATCTTTGGGCAGGCTTAGTCCTCTAAGCGGTTAACCAGTATTGTGCACATTCTTTCGCCAGAAACTGACAACTGCCCTTCTTGATTCTCTCCCTTCAGCTGATCCAAGAAGGGCATTTGTCAGTTTCTGGCGAAAGAATGTGCACAATACTGGTTAACGCTTAGCACTCTGGGTAAAATTTTCAGCAGACGACATTTTGAAATATTTTTCTTATTTTTCTCAGAAAACAGGATATGACATTTCATGCAAATTGTCTCCTAAGGAGACAATTTGCATGAAATGTCAAATCCTGTTTTCTGGGAAAAATAAGAAAAATATCATCAATCTGTCGTCTGCTGAAAATGCCCAGAGAGTGGTAAAGGTTAACCGCTTAGAGGACTAAGCCTGCCCAGTAAACGTGTGGTTAGGTAAACTGACCCTGCTCGACATGACCCCATTGGGTTGACTGGGCCGTAAAACCTCAACACAAACTTGGAAATCTAGTTTGCCCTTCTTCTTCTGAACTGAAAGGCTGATTGACTTGAAACTTGGTAGAATGCATCAGGGTGAGTTATAGATCAAAAATAGCTAAAATGGTTCTGATTGGAAATCCAAGATGGCTGCTATGGCAGCTATCTTAGAAATCTATTTTGCACTTCTTCTCCTGAACCAAACGGCCAATTTACTGGAAACATGTTAGGAAGTATCCAGGTGACTTGTACATCAGTATCTGGGTGACTTGTACATCAAAAATAGCTAAATTTCTTCTGATCGCCTCAGTCACCAGCTTGAAAATCTATTTGAACTTCTTCTGAACAGAAATGCCAGTGGACTCGAAACTTGATAGGAAGTATCAGGGTGACTTGTAGATCAAAAATAGCTAAAATCATTCTGATTGGAAATGCAGAACGATTGCCCTAGCAGCCATGTTGAAAATCTATTTTGAATTTTTTTTATCCTGAACCAAAAGGCCAATTTTCTCGAAACTTCATTGGAAGTATCGAGGTGACTTATAGATCAAGAGTAGCTAAAATCATTCTGATTGGAAATCCAAGATGGTCGCCATCTTGAAAATCTATATAGAACTTCTTCTCTTGAACCGAAAGGCTGATTGACTCAAAACTGGTCTGGTAATCAGGTGAGCGGTGCAGGGCCATCTTGGCCCTCCTGTTATTATTTCTCCATGTATGATGTTAGTACTCATTAGAGTGCTTATCTGTTTTCATAGAGAAATAAAGGGGAAAAGCAACATTGGCAAAGAACATATCTGGAATGAAAGATCTTGACAAATCGTGCATGTTTTGCAAATTTGATAAAAATTGAATAAATACTAAGACAGATCATGTGTTTAACCCTTGTCCTGCTGAATAAATTAAGATGCCACACCCATTTCTAATTTTCAGTTAATCAGATTACTCAATCCAGATTGTGGATATAAAATTGCATACTTAATGGCAAACAGTGCAGATCCAGATCTGTTGGCTTCTTCAGAAGCAGGACATAGCCGGGTTCAGCAGGACTAGGGTTAAAGTTTTCAAGATTACTTTCAAGGGTGCCCCATTTTGAATTATATTTAAGAGATTCCAAGCATTTTGAATTATAAATTAATATATTCTTTTTAGACAGAAAACAGTGTTGTTTTTAAGTGGAATCAATGTGGGCCTAAAGAAGAAGCTATACTTATATACACTGACAATTTGTGCAAAAATACATACATGTATTAATTTCAGGCTCTGATGTCATAAAGCCTCATTTAATGTTCTACGGTATTCATTGAGTCTGTAAACATTCAGTGAAAACACTGATCAGACTGCACAAATGGACAGGCTGGTCTGGGCCTTCTTTGCAGCCATAAATAACCTTTTTTGTCCTGCATTTCCTGAACATTCCCTTTAGAAATTCTGCATTATTATGCACTGTTGTGTACACCCCCACAGAAGTCTCATGGCTGCATATCTGTACTGTATGATCAGGACAGGACCGTCCTGTCTGCTTACATAATTATAGAATATTGTAGAATATATCAGCAAATAAGGAAGGCCCAGATCAGACTGGATATATAGTTGACCGTTATCTCAAAGGGACTCTCTGAAATATTTCGAGATATCCTTACCTCGACATATCAGATTTACAGAACTGAGGAAAAACTAATTCGATTAACCACATTTAACAAATATATGTATAATTGGACTCTTGAAAGAGATATATAGAAAATATTGTGGAAAAGAGGAGCAATTTCTCCTCTTTTCCACAATATTTTTTACATGTTGTTAGATTTTCATGTTTAGGCAGGGACCAGATTTTCACTTCGAGATAAGCGGTTATTTGAGATAAGCGAGTTCGAGATAATGAGAGTCGACTGTAAATGCTAATTTGGGCCTTCTTTGTCCACATGTGTGACAAGTACATTTTCTCGTGTTCTGACTCATTTAATCTTTGATTAAGAACTATATCATATTACAATATATATGGAAAAATACAGGTTTTAGTTTAGAATGTTTATTATCAATAAAATCAAAACAAATATATGGTGTTCCTGTTTTATATATGTGCTGGCAATATTTAATCATCTCAGAAGTAAACAACCTTACATGGCAACAATAAAATTATCCAGTCAAAGGGTCCCTCTGTGTGTTTGTGTGTGTGTGTGTGTGTGTGTACATGAGTGTGTGTGTATGTGTGTGTTTACGGTACATTCCCAACACATCACATCTCAGACATATGACAAATTCTATCAAATCAGAAAAGGGGATCCAGTGCAGAATAAAGCAAAATGTAGAAAATAGCAGACTCCATTTTATTGAGTCTATTCATGATAGACAAGGAAATATTGTAGGATCCCTTCAGCCTGTAGGATGTCCATGAATTAAAAATGCAAACAGGTGAAACATTTCTATTTTCCATTTCCATCAGACCTGTATTTGCAGAATGATGATTAGGCCCTTTTCAAAACAATATGTCCGAATGAGTAGTTGACCAAATACTGAAGCACACAAGATTTGGGACAAATAGAGTAAGTGAAGCCCTGGTCTCAACAGGCATTCTAGCAAGTACTCCAAGATGATTGTTAAAATTTTCTAGGAGCCCTCTTGTCTCTCTGAACATTCATATTTATAAGCTTTCTGTTATAAAGCGTAAGGGTGAGGGCACAAGTGCCACTGTTAACAGATTCTGATACTGTGAGGAATACTGTTCACCTTGATGAGAAGAGAAAAAAGTAGCCGTCACTCAGAAGAGATGGCAAATCCCCTGATGGAACCGCCATTTCTAAATTTGGTGTATATTTCAATCACATATGGAAATATTGAAATGGCACAAAGTGAAAAGATGAAAAGATAGTATGAATGTGACAAAAATAATAAGTGAAAACAATAATAGGTGTAAATGATTTTATTTTTGCATCTTCTTTTATTAGCTCACCTGAGCGGAAAGCACCAGGGGAGCATATAGAATGGCAGCCTCCGTCCTTGTCCATCGTCCACACTTTAGAACCAGAATATCTTTGCAGTCTGCAAGCAGATCTCAACCAAATTTTATCTGTAGCATGTCTATGGTAGGGGATTGCTTGCATATGCCTTTTAGAAAAATTGCTTCAGAACTTTGGTTGCAATGGCAACTGATAGGTCCCATAGGCTTACTTTGGGAAAATGCTTGTGAACAGTGTAGCTTCTTCATTTTTTTGTTGGATCTTCATGAAACTTGCATATAACAATGACCTGCATAAAATTTCAGATGAATTTAAAAATACATCAGATCAAACCAACAATGGCAGAGTTACATGCCCTTGCTTGTAAAAAATGGCCATGATCAATCTTGTGAACAGCTTAGCTTCTTCATTTTTTAGTGGATCTTCATGAAACTTGCAGAATCAATGACATGGATAAAATTTCGAACAAGTTCGAAAATGGGCCAGATCAGACCAACAATAGCAGAGTTATATCCCATCGATTTTCGAAATGGCCATTATTGACCTTGTGAACAGCATAGCATCTTCATTTTTTGTTGGATCTTCATGAAACTTGCAGATAAAAATGACATGCATAAAATCTCGGAAAAGTTTGAAAATGGGTCAGGTCGGACCAACGGTGGCAGAGTTATGTCTCCTTGATTGTCAAAATTGCTTGTGAACACTATACAGGCCATGTTTTCAGCCTTACCAACTTCAAACTTTCTCAGAGTGATGTCCTTGACAAAATGTCAGTCAAGTTCGAAACAGGGTCATGTGGGGTCAAAAAATAGGTCACCAGGTAAAAACATAGCATTGTGCGGCATCGACAGTTTGCTTTAAAAGCCTACTCCTCCTACACCTGACTTGAAACTTGGTAGGAAGCATGGAGGTGACTTGTAGATAAAAAAAAAAAAAAAAAATGCCGGCCTCGGTGGCTCAGTTGAATGCGCCGTCTGACTGGAGACCAGGAGGTTGCAGGTTCAACCCCCGCCGAGGTCGGCAACATTCTTTCGTGGAGATTGATCATGAAATATTTTCTACGGTCATTCTCTCCCTTCAGCTGATTCAAGAAGGGCAGTTGTCAGTTTCTGGCGAAATAATGTGCACAATACTGGTTAACCGCTTAGAGGACTAAGCCTGCCCAGTAAACGTGTGGTTAGGTAAACTGACCGTGCTCGACATGACCCCATTGGGTTGATTGGTCCGTAAAACCTCAACACAAACAAGATAAAAAAATAGCTAAAATTGTTCTGATTCAAAATTCAAGATGGCCGCCATCTTGAAAATCTATTTTTCGCTTCTACTCCTGAACCGAAAGGCCAACTGACTTGAAACTTGGTAGGAAGCACTGAGTGATTTGTAGATAAAAAGTAGCTAAAATCTTTCTGTTCGAAAATCAAAGATGGCCGCCATGGCTGCTATCTTGAAAATCTAATTCACTTCTCCTGAACTGAAGGGCCATTTAACTTGAAACTAAGTAGGAATCATCATGTAAATTGTAGATCAAAAATAGTTAAAAACGTTCCAACTGGAAATCCTGGTGGCCATCATGAAAATCTATTTTTCGCTTCTCCTGAACCAAAAGGCAAATTGACCTGAAACTTGGTAGGAAGCATCCGGGTGACTTGTAGATCAGAAAAAAAAAAGCCAAAATCGTTCCGATTGGAGATCCAAGATGGCTGCCATGGCTGCTATCTTGAAAATCAAATAGCTTCTTCTCCTGAACTGAAAGGCAAACTGACTTTAGATCAAAAATAGCTAAAATCTCTCCAATCTGCAATCCAAGATGGCCACCATGGCCACCATCTTGTATATCTGTTTGTCTCTTCTTCTCCTGAAAGGCCAACTGACTTGAAACTTGGTAGGAAGCATCAGGGTGACTTGTAGATCAAAAATAGCTAAAAATTGTTCCAGTCAGAAATCCAAGATGACGGCCATGGCCGCCATCTTGAAAATCTATTTTTTGCTCCTCCTGAAACAAAAGGCCATTTGACTTGAAACTTGGTAGGAAGCATTAGGGTGACTCGTACATCAAAAATAGCTAAAATTGTTCTGATTGGAAATCCAAGATAGCAGCCATCTTTAAAATCTATTTTTAGCTTCTTCTCCTTAACTGATAGGCCAATTGACTAGAAAGTTGGTCGGAAGCATTCGGATGACTTGTAGATCAAAAAGAGCTAAAATAGTTCCGATCGGAAATCCAAGATGGCTGCCATCTTGAAAGTCTATTTTTCGCTTCCTCTCCTGAACCAAAAGCCAATTGACTTGGATCTTGGTAGAAAGCATCAGGGTGACTTGTAGATAAAAAATGGCTAAAATTTTTCCGATCGGAAATCCAAGATGGCTAATATGGCTGCTATCTTGAAAATCTAATTCACTTCTCCTGAACCGAAAGGCCAACTGACTTGAAACTTGGTAGAAAGCATCGGGGTGTCTTGTAGAGCAAAACAAAGTTAAAATGTTCCGATCAGCCAAGATGGCCACCAGTGCCTTTATCTTGAAAATCTATTTTTCTCTTCTTCCCCTGAAATGAAAGGCCAATTGACTTGAAACTTGGTAGGAAGCATCGGGTTGACTTGTGGATAAAAAGTAGCGAAAATTGTTCCGATGGAAAATCAAAGATGGATGCCATGGCCGCCATCTTGAAAATCTATTTTTCACTTCTTTTCTTGAAACGAAAGGCCAATTGTCTTGAAACTTGACAGGAAGCATTGGGGTGACTGGTAGATCAAAATAGCAAAAATTATTCTGATTGGAAAACCAGGATGTGGAGGCCATCTTGAAAATCTATTTTTCCCTTCTTCTCCTGAACCAGAAGGCCAAATGACTCCAAAACTTGGTAGGAAGCATCAATGTGACTTGTAGATAAAAAGGAGTTAAAATCATTCCGATGAGAAGTCAAAGGTGGCCGCCATGGCCGCTATCTTGGAAATCTATTTTGCACTTCTTCTCCTGAACCAAAAGGCTAGTTGATTTGAAACTTGGCAGAAAGCAGCAAGGTGACTTGTGATACAAAATTAGGTAAACTCTTTTTGATCGGACATCCAAGATGTCCACCATGGCAGCTATCTTAGAAATCTATTTTGCACTTCTTCTCCTGAACCGAAAGGCCAATTTACAGGAAACTTGGTAGGAAGTATCTGGGTGGCATGTAGATAAAAAATAGCTAAATTTGTTCTGATCAGAAATCCAAGATGGCCACCGTCTTGAAAATCTATTTTGAACTTCTTTTGAACAGAAAGGCCACTTGACTGGAAAATTGATTGGAAGTATCAGGGTGACTTGTAGGTTAAAAATATCTATATATAGTCAAAATCATTCTGATAGAAATCCAAGATGGTTGCCATAGCAGCCATGTTGAAAGTCTATTTTAAACTTTTTTATCCTGAACCAAAAGGCCAATTCAGACTCAAAACTTCATTGGAAGTATTTAGGTGACTTTTAGATCAAAAGTAGCTAAAATCATTCTGACTGGAAATCCAAGATGGCCACCATCTTGAAAATCTATATTGAAGTTCTTCTCTTGAACCAAAAGGTCAGCTGACTTGAAACTTGTCTCTGGTAATCAGTTGAGCTATACAGGAGCATCTTGGCCCTCTTGATTTTTTTTTTCTATTTTTGTCCCAAAAAACTATTAGTGACTTTTGATGCGGCAATTTCTACAGGGTACACAATATTTGTAAATACTTTGAATTTGTGAATGTACATATTCAGAAATAACAGCAAAAATAAATGCCTTGTAAATGTATATGCTGTATGTTTATTGGGGAAAACAATCAACAGAGTAAAAGTTGTCCTTCTTGCATGCTACATACCTACTTGATCTGATATGTCAATACCAATAATAAACAAGCTATCTCAAACAGTATGGAAGTTATCATGGCCTGCACAAGGTTTCAGCATCAAGGTAGATAAGTACATAATTGAGAAAGTGAGAGTACTTTTGAACATGACATACCTACTGGTCCTTATCTATGCTTCTACCTAATATTATCAAATTTCAAATCATTAAGAAGTTATGGCACACACAAGAATTTGGCTTAGGAATTCTTTCAGGAGTGGTAACTAGAAAACAATAATAGCTAGGGTTGTCCTTCTTGCATGTCACACACCTACTGGTCCTTACCTATGCATCCACCAAATATTGTCAAAGTATTTCAAACCATTGAGAAGTTACTGAGTGCACAAGAATTTGGCTTAGAAATTTATTCAGTGTGGTTTACTAGAAAAAAGAACAGAGCAAGAGTTGTCCTTCTTGTATTTGACACTCATACTTGACCTGATATATGTCCTACCCAAATATTATCAAATCTCAAACAGTATGGGGGTTGTGGCCTGCACAAGATTTCGGCTCCAGAGGAGATAAGTACATAACAAAAAGTGAGAGTTGTCTCTTTTTGCAAGGAGCATGCCTACTGGTCCTTATCTGTGCCTCTACAAATATTATCAAAATATTTTGTACCATTAATAAGTTATTGGGTGCACAAGAATTTTGCTTTAAAATTTATTCAGGGGCGATAACTAGACAAAAAGAACAAAGCAAGATTGGTCCTTCTTGCATGTGACACTTCTACTTGACCCGATATATGTCCCCACCAAATATTATCAAATTATCCCACATAGTATGGGAGTTATTGCCTGCACAAGATTTCAGCTTCAGGGGACCTAAATACATTTGAACAAAGTGAGAATTGTCTCTCTTGCATGCCTACTAGTCCTTTCTATGCCCCTACCAAATATCAAAATTTTTCAACCCATTTAGTTATAATGGAGTGCACAAAAACTTGGCTAAGGAATTCGTTTAGGGGAGTAAACTAAAAGCACAAGTTGTCCTTCTTGCATGCGACACTCCTACTTGATCTGATATCTGTTCCCAGCAAATATTATTAAATTATCTCAAACAGTATGGGAGTTATGGTCTGCACAAGCTTTCAGCTTTAGGGGAGATAAATACGTAACAAGGAAAGTCAAAGTTGTCTCTTACAAGTGACACGCCTACTGGTCCTTATCTATGCCCCTACTAAATATTATCAAAATATTTCAAACCATAAAGAAGTTATGAAATGCACAAGAATTTTATTTAGAAATTCGTTCAGAGAAGGTAACTACAGGAAAAGACAAAGTTGTTCTTCTTACATGCAACACTTCTACTTGACCTGAGACAGTGTATATGTTCGTACCAACTATTATCAAATTATATCAAACACTATGGGAGTTATGGCCTGCACAAGATTTTGGTTTCAGGGGAGATAAATGCATAAAGAAGAAAGTGAGAGTTGTATTTCTTGCACGCGACACACCTTCTGGTCCTTATTTATACCTCTACCAAATGTTATCAAATTATTTCAAACCATTAACCCTTAAACTGCCAATCACAACAATTGTCGTCTGTTTTGTCATCTGCTTGTGATTTTAAAAGTCATTTTTGCAAACAGTGTGGACCCAGATCAGACTGCTTGAATGCAAAAATAGGTTTGAAAAGTTTGCAAGAATATTCAGCAGACGACATAAACAGACAATGTTTTCAGATGCAGGTTTTCTTGGCGTTTTAAGGGTTAAGTAGTTACTGAGTGCATAAGCCTTTAGCTTAGAAATTCATTAAGTGAAGATAACTAATAAAAGAATAGAGCAAGAGTTGTACTTTTTGCATGCAACACTCCTACTTGACCTGATGTATGTCCCTACCAAATATTTTCAAATTATCTCAATCAGTATGGGAGTTATGGCCTGCACAAGATTTTGGCTTAAGGGGAGATAAGTACATAACGAAGAAAGAGAGAGTTGTCTCTCCTGCACATGACACACCTATTGGTCTTCCCCTTCAAGTTATCATAGGGAGCACACAAGCATGCTTCTATGGACGGACATCCTGCTGATCGCTATTTACCCCATACCTATCGGTCGGGGGATAAAAATGACCCGGCACACGAAAAAAAGGACTTTATGGCTTACTAGTTTGTAGTTCTGCAAATGCACATGCGCATTTGAGCTACAGACATGGGTTTTTTTGCCTAACCCTTCCTCAAGGTCTGTACTCCATGTCTGCGAACAACAAATGCTCTGGCGAGACTGCCCTTATGTGCAGGCTCGCATGAACCTTTGCTGGTTACCCATCAAGTACCCTTTTTTCATGTGCTAGCTCAAGGAATTTTTAACTCATCAGAGCCAAAGGTTCCGGGGGAACTTATAGGGTAGGCAATGATGATCTGGTATCCGTCATCTGTGTCAATGTCGAAGTCGGTGTCGGCTTCAACATTTTCAAACAACATTTCTGAAACTGCTGGGCCAACTGAAACCAAATTAAATGTGGAAGCTCCATGGGGTGGGGGAACAAAGGTTTGTTCATAATGTCTTGGTCACATGATCAAGATGGCCACCATGCTCATACATGGTAAAAACCTTTGAAAACCATCTTCTCAAGAGCCAAACGGCCGATGACCTTGAAACTTGATATGCAGCACTAGGGACTTGGGCTCTACTAAATTTGTCCAGATGATGACCCTTGGTTTACCTTGACCTATTTTACAGCAAGGTCAACTTCTGACACTTGGGCTTTTGTATGGGAAAAAGGCAAACAGTGGATGATGCTATTGTAGCCTATGACATCAAAGTTGATATTTGCAATCAGCTAATGATTTTTTTTATAAATACTCTGTGTCCTAGATACCTCAGATCAGTATTTTTATCTTCTCTAAAACTGCCGGGCTGATTGGAACCAAATTTCATGTGGAGTCTGTTTGATGGAAGAATGAACGTTTGTTCATGGGATGGTGGCTCAAATGAGGGGTTTTTAGCTCCAGGGAAGCATATAGAAAAGGCAGTGGTCTGTCATCCTTTGGTGTCAACGTCAAAGTCGGCATCAACATTTTCAAATGACATCTCTGAAACCGCTCGGCCAGTTGAAACCAAATTACATGTGGAGCCTCCATGGGGTGGGGGAACAAAAGTTTGTTCATAATGTCTGGGTCACATGATCAAAATGGCCACCATGCCCATATATGGTTAAACCCTTTGAACATCTTCTTCTCAGGAACCGAATGGCCGTTGACCTTGGAACTTAGCATTCATCATAAGATACTCGGCTTGAAAATTTTCTTCTCAGGACTTGGAAGAAGTCCTTGGTATGCAGCATTGGGGATTCTGGCCCAAAAACGTCTATTCAAATGGTGACCAGTGATTGCCCTTGACCTAATTTAAACCTCATGTGTCGCTGATAATGCATGCAAACTTTTTATCCAAATGAGTTCAAATGTTAGGTTTCAGGAAAGATATTTTATAATTGCCTATTTCAAAATTAAATGCCAAGGCAACCAGTCAAAATAGCAAATGAGCATAATCAACATAAAGTAAGTAGAGGATCACCAAAGGAACATTTGTCATGTATAGTTCAAATCGCACTGGTTATGAGAAATTAACCATTTTCCCTATTATCTCGGACCCATCATACCGGTATTGATGGGTCCGAGCTATTATATACATATGCATGGAACCTTTTGGTTGTCATGAGACCCATTCAGAATGGTATAAAATTAGGAACTTTGGTAAAGAGCCACACAAGACAGATCACTGTAAAGTTTGGCTCAAATCGATTCAGTATTTTGCTGAGATGCCGTTTTAAAGATTTCCTGTTTTAAAGGTGACTTTTAAAGTGTATTTTGTGACCGTTAAAGTTTTTGATCAGTTTTCAACAGAAAACATAACACTGTCACGGACGTCCTGATGACGTTACGCGCCAGTCTAACGTGTGGTCATATTTTTATGACACAAACTTATCCACTGAATAATAACGATGTCATATAATAAAAGTGTATCGGAATCTGTGACGGACAGGCGAAAGGCAGAAAAAAAAAACTTCACAGCTAAGGACGTGATGGTCTATGGCAGAAGACAAAATTGTCCTTCAGTGCGACAACTTTGAAGATCCTAACTTGAACAATTATTATGATGTCTTGACACATAATTTCCAAATTAAAAGTTTGGAGAGAAGGATGACAGAAGTCCGAAAAAGGAACAACAGATGTCGGACGGGTACTGTAATGTTCACTTTCCTTAACCTTTGCCACTGTATGAGCCAATTCCATTCAGCAAACGACAAAGTAATGATATTTTTCTATTTTCCCCAGAAAATAGGCTTTGACATTTTAAATGTCAAAATCTTTTTCTGGGAAGAAAACCGTTTTAAAAATGTCTGCTGAATTTTTTACCCAGCACGCTAAGCGTTAAACTCAAGAAAAACTACGGCCATTATTATATGAAAGCAATGCAGAGACAACTCTTACATGATATATTGAAAATAATTCTGGTTAAACTTATTTTGAAATGTGAAGCCGTTAACAACACCATTCTTTTAAAGAAATATGTTTTTTGATCAGCTTTGTTTAATGGAAACACAATAAGGAATTTTAACTCTGAAACCGCCAATCACACATGCAGCAGATAACATTTAGAGTTTCTTTTCTTTTTTTTTTTTTTTCTTTTTTTGTTTTTTGTTTTTTTTGCAGCCCATTCACATTTAATGGCAATACTAATTTTCTCAGAATAACTTAAAAGCAACAACAACAACAACAAAAAAACACACACTCACAAATATGGAAGCATCCTAGTGCCAGGTGAAAAAAATATTTAAGTCCTACGTAGGAGACAATAACTTCTAGGTAAGAGTAAGTAACTCCTACGTAGGAGATAGTAACTCCTACGTAGGAGATAATACGTCCTACGTAGGAGATAGTAACTCCTACGTAGGAGATAATAAGTCCTACGTAGGAGGTAATAAGTCATACGTAGGAGTTACTAACATCTACATAGGAGATAATAAGTCCTACATAGGAGTTAGTAAGTCCTACGTAGGAGTTAGTAACTCCTACATAGGAGATAGTAACTCCTACGTAGGAGATAAGCCCTACGTAGGAGATAATAAGACCTACGTAGGAGTTAGTAACTCCTACGTAGGAGATAATAAGTCCTACGTAGGAGATAATAAGTCCTACGTAGGAGTTAGTAACTCCTACATAGGAGATAATAAGTCCTACATAGAAGTTACTAACACCTTCGTAGAAGATAATAAGTCTTACGTAGGACTTTCTCCTACGAAGGTGTTAGTAACCGCATTACAATGCGGAGAAAAACAATCTTATGTTGGTCATATTTCATTCCATAAAATGTATCTACATTTGTATTCAATTGATTATTTATTTATTTATTTATTTATTTATTAGTAATAGCAACAGTGATTTAACTGTACATTTGAATTCCGAACAATAAATATTATGTTGGTCATGTCATGTTCAAAACGTTTTGTTTTTAAAAGAGTTACGTGGGGCTTTAACAGTTTTTGCTGCATTTGTACATAGGGGTATAATATTGCTAATTAGTAAACACCTTAAATCTCTTTCATTTCTGAAATTTGATTAGGTCCGTGTTACTACCTGTTGACATGGCTTATACGTGTTGTTTTCTTTTTCTTTTTTTTTTTTCTTTTTTGAGTGACAAACAGTGTGCAGACCTTAATGCTCTAATGCTCTGTAATGTAATGTCTGATCAGGGGCCGCGACTGCTGTTTGTTAAGGTGTGTCTTTTGTTAAGGCGTGTCTATCAGAATACTTAGGTTAAATACTGTAAACCACTTTCTTCTCTCACTTTTACTATGACTACTACGACCACTACTACTACTGACTACTACCACTACCACTGCTACTACTACAACTACTACTACTGTCGAAAGAATGTGCACAATACTGGTTAACTGCTTAGAGGCCTAAGCCTGCCCAGTAAACGTGTGGTTAGGTAAACTGACCGCGCTCGACATGACCCCATTGGGTTGACTGGGCCGTAAAACCTCAACACAAACAAACTACAACTACTACTACTGTCTCTACTACCTCTACTACTAATATTACCTCTACTTCTACTACTACTAGTACTACCACTGCTACTGTTGTTTATTGGTTGTTCTTTAGAATCTTTGTTTTTCTGCCATAGGATTTAGACAGTGATAAAGCTTCAGGGCTTTAACTTATAGGTTGTCATACTTGTTTATTTATAAGACACTCTCTTGTATGTATTATTTCATGCAGATTGTAAATGTGTTTGTATGGCGATGAGCTGTACCATGCTCAAGTCAAAATATGTTATGTTATGTTATGTTATGTCTCACCATCTGTCAGATTCAATAAATTGTTCACACCTTTTCAAATATTGGCCTAAAGCAAAGGTACTTGTTTCAAAAACAAACCTGGGATATCAGATGATCCTTTATCACACTTGTCCTATATTTTTTACAAGGCCATTTTAGTACCCACTGATTTGTCTAAACATTGCTGGCTAAGTGTAGAACCGCGTAGACCCTGATTACACAATGTGTTATGTGACATCTGATCTGGGTCTACACAGTAAGCACAGGCCTCTCTGTCTAGAAACAAAGGGTAGTAACAGTAATAATCCAAGGAAATGACATTTTATCCATATTTACTAACTACCCAATACAGAAATAACAAGAGTCTCTCCAAATAATAAAAACAGGATTTAATAATATGTGCAACAATTGTAGTTCCAGATCAGCATGTGCATACATTTTTTCGCTGATAGAATGTGCAAGCTCTATTTGCGTGCAGTGTAGACTCTGATCATAAAGCGGACGCACAGACTAATCTGGGTCTACAGTGGTCGCATAATTCATAAAGTCCATTTTTATTGAAAAGACTCAACCATCATTGTTTCTTATATTACTTGTAGACACCTCAAAGTTCTACAAAATATCAACAAGACATTCTATTTTTATTTTTATAAGTACATTGTTTTATATTAAAAATATTGTTAAAACATATATAAACACAAGTTTAATAACATCTATTGTGTATTTCCAGTACCTGTATCTAGATTTTTAAGGCTGCCAGGCAACTGAGTCACATAGAGGCACTATTTCCATGAAGTGTGAACCGGTTAAATACAACCTTCTCCAGGGACCTGTACCTCCTGGTTTCATTTATCTACTTGACATCATACAGCTGAGAACAAGAAGCCTCAGGCCGCTGGACAAGGTTATAGTTTAATCTATAACCCATGCAATAAAAACAAAGTGGTCAAAACATCAAATGAACATCAACATTTGAAAAAGACCATTACGGCAATGCTCTAAGAATCCGAGCAGACAAATCGGCATCTTTAATTGTGTACCTAAAGAAACACTGGTTACTGTAGAATACATTGATAAACAGTGAAAATCTTGATCAGAATGTACAGATGTGCTGTCAGAGCTGGGTATTTCGTGTTTGCATAATACACAATCTCCCTTTTTCATAATCGGACACAAGTGTCCTTTATTTGAGACAGGTCACTGCAATTCTTTAATCTGTTTCTTAAATTTGATTGGTTAACTAAAAAATGATAGTGCATCAAGGACAAACTGATGATATTCGTCATTTCCCCAGAAAGTAGGCTTTAACATATGCAAATTGTCTCCAATAGAGACAGTTTGCATGAACTGTCAAACTAATAATTGGGGTAAAATATTTTAACCCTTACCCTTTACCACTCTCTGAGCTAATTCAGCAGACGATAAATTGGTGATGTTTGACTTATTTTACCCAGAAAATAGGATTCGACGTTTTATGCAAATTGTTTCCAACAGAGACATTTTGCATGAAATGTCAAACCCTTTCTGGTGTGTGTGTGTGTGTGTGTGTGTTCCTGAATTATCGTTCACTAAATATATTACATTTTTAATTAATCAATAAGTTTTGTTTTCTTAGGTTAAACTGTTGATCTTCATTTCAAAATCGTTTTGAATTATCTATACATACTAACTCCTACGTATGACTTATTATCTCCTACGTAGGAGTTACTAACTCCTACGTATGACTTATTATCTCCTACGTAGGAGTTACTAACTTATTATCTCCTACAGAGGACTTAGTATCTCCTACGTAGGAGTTACTATTTCCTACGTAGGACTTATTATCTCCTACGTAAGACTTATTATCTCCTACGTAGGACAAATGTTTTTTTCACCTGGCACTAGGACGCTTCCATACGCAAATGAATGTTATCTCCTATAATTTTCCTTGACGTTTAAGGTGTGTCTAAAGCCCTGGTCACACATCACCAGACAGCACTAACGGACGTTGAACGGATAAAAAAAATCCGTTTGCATCCGTTTCAAGTCCGTTTCTCGTCCGGTGAGGCCGTTCCTTGTACGTTGACATCCGTTCATGTCCGTTCTGTCTGGTGGACACGAACGGATAATGGCATCCAGACGATGTACGTTATCTATTCGTTTTGTCCATTACATCTTCGGTTCTTGTTCTGTATTTGTCCGGTCCTCATGCTGAAATCATTTTGATGTAATATGGTTACGATATATAATGTACAGGGCATATGCGATAATATTGCCCGCAATATAATCACTGATGGCCTACACTTTTTGATAGAATCTTGTCGCAGTTCTGTGTCATGCAAGGATCCAGCGTACATGTACCGTAAGTCAGGTAGGTTAAGGTGACTGGTCATTATCAATGCTCAACAGAGCAGACGATATAGCCTGTGGCGTGCCTGACGAGCTTGTAGCAGGGTTGGCATAAAGCTGCTGCACGTAAGCTTGCTGGATCTGCCAAGAGGAAACACTCTGAAAATATGGCGGTGGTATTTTCCATTGATTGGGCATCGGCTGATAACAGTCGCGGACAGTTGACATATCTGCGCTGTAGGAGGGAGATGCACTGCATACCATCTGTGAGGAACGCTCTTGCCGCTTCCAGCTGGTTTGCAACTGAATGAAACTTGTCTGAAACTCCGCAAACTGATCCCCAGACGCATTCTCGCACACCTCCCGAACCCAGTCTAAGAATGCGGTTCACTCAGTCGTAAGCTCGGTGGCAGCAAGGGCCTTCCGCACAGATGACAGCTCTGATTATGCATCATCGAATTTCTTCCTCATTTCTATCAAAAGCGGGTCGTCAACAGTACGTTTAAGTTTCTTCGGCTTTGAGCTGGCGGATTCACTGGATGTAGGCTGTCCTTATGTGGGAGCCTCATCAGCATCCATGATAGCTGTCCTGTCTTCAGCTGCAATCCTTTCTGCCTCATCCAGGTCACCTTTTGATATATGCAAGTGCCTCCTTCACCTACAAATTCATTTACAAAAACGATAAAACACCACTGATTGATTGATTGGGTTTTACCTCCTATGATGCTTCATCAGAGCTAATCAGATCAATTGAGTTGAACAGAACGGGTGAAGAAAAAAAGAGTAGAAGAGGACAGAACTGAGGAAATTTAAGGCATTGAAGACCAAACAGGAATACAAGGGGAGAGAACAGAAATCATACTACGCACAAAAACAACACAATGAAATGCAAGACAAGGTACATTCTCTATAGTGGCTGGTTTTGCAAACTAAAGTGGATTTGTTTTTCATCCTTAGCAATTTATGCACCAGAATATGATAGTCATACCAAGTTAACATGCCGAGTTAGTATGTGGAAAGTAAAACTAAGGCCGTATTTTGCATACACAATAACCTTAATTATACACGGCAAAAGATACTCGACGATAAAGTAGCATATGCACACTCGAACACAAAGTGACAAAAATTTTCGACAAAAGTAATAGTGTTAAAACATTTGCACTTGACCTGTATGTCTGAAAATTATTCGTTGAAAATAAACTAAAAGAAATGCACATACACTCTTGACTGGAGCCCTACGGTGACGGATGGTTGATCTCAAACACATAAAACGGTCCATCACCCATCGTTCCCTGTCTGTGAACTCCTTTTGCCCATCTCCAGACCGCTGTGAATGAAGCTTGGTGTTCCAGTCCCTCGTCAGTATACCAAGTCTTCAAGCTGTCCGCTGAAAAAAAAAAAAAAAAAAAAAATGAAAATAGTAGTAGATATATAGTTCGTCAACAGGGTAATTGTGTTTCACAATATATTGTAGGGGAAGTAAAAGTTTATGTTGTGATGGGAACGGATGTTGATTTGTTTTTTGAAGATAAGATCAGCGAATAAAAGCTTGAGCACTTTCTTAGGAAAGGAATTAACATTATAAAGGGTACTACCTGAATGCGAAATAAGAAATGTTTTGTTATATACTATGGATTAAACGCTTGTGGACTTGTATTTTTAAACATGAAAATGTAAAGAAATTGTTGTATCACGACATTTTGCATAAATTACCTTTGATCAGAGTTCAATTTAATGTTAGAATTTGAAGTAAAATAAGGAATTTTATTTAAACATTTTCTGTCGAATATATGAATGCTTATATTAAATTGAATAGATCTCATTCGGATTTACCATCACAGCCTAGTTCCTTAGCTTTCTCATCCCAGAGACGGTCTTTCATGGCCCTAATTTTAAAGACCTTGTTCTTCTTGTCCCATAAGCGGGTATGCTCCTGCACCCATTCAAGAACCTGACCCTCTTCCTGCTCATCTGTGAGGCAGCAAGACTTTTTAGGCATCTTGGAGATGGTTGATTTCTGAGACGAGACAGAGGACTGACTGGGGCTACTTGCATTGCTCTGGCCCGGGCCTTCAGTGCCTCTGGCTTCAAACAAGTCTTCATCCTGTGAATCATGGACCTCTGCTGCGTCTGGCTCAGTTTGTTGGGCAGCTGGATCTTTCTCAGTGTCTGGGCTGCCACAGACAGCAGAAGGAGAAGGGAGCTCTTAAAACTGGTCTTCCGCGACCACTGCCCTTCCCCTTGCCAGCATTTTTTACTTTCCCTTTGGTGGCATATCTGACGTGCGTCTCTTACGAGAGAACATTGTGTGACAAAGTTTTGATTTGAGGGGCTATTTATATGCACTTTCTCCGTCATGTGACCGGTACAAACATGTTCTGCGTACGTTCAAAGACCGTTTTATCAGGTTATCATGCGTTCGTATAGTTCGTTTTATCCGGTGTGCGTCCGTTACTTGTACGGTTCATACGCTACTCGTCCGTTACTTGTCCTGTACACGTTCGGTAGTCATTATGCGTTTTATGCGTTTCATATTTCGATCGCGGGTGCCTCCGGGAGCTCGATTTTCGATTTTCACCACCGGACAACAACGGATGATTCATCTCGCATTTTTTTTATCCGTTCAACGTCCGTTAGTGCTATCCGGTGATGTGTGACCAGGGCTTAAGGAGATCGTTGACATAATAAGAGATTATCACAGGGTGTTTTGGTTGTCGCCCGATGTATCAACCCGAGATAACCAAAACACCATGTCATAATCTGTTTATCACATATTCTAATCCACTACTTACTGCTTTCAAATACCAAAATCACTTCAAAATATATTAAATTAGATGATGAATCAAGAACAGTTGCGCGTAACGTCACGTCTGTGACGTCATGTTGACAACGTCACCATAATGTCACGAGCGGACAGTCAGATAACCACCTTCCGTTCAAAATACATTGTTTCCGGCTATAAGCCTGATTACTGTACCCACCGACATTATAACCAATGTATAGGGGACGCTTTATCACAGATACAAAAGATAGCTTATAACGCTGAATATAGTAATGACTATGTGATATTTAGAGCTTATCACATGGTGTTTTAGTTATAGCCTGATGTATTAACCCGAGACCCCATTATCTGCTTGATAACGGTTGAGGGTTTAACAAATTATTATCAAATCACCATGTCATAATCTGTTTATCACATATTCAAATCCGCTTCTTACTGTTTTTATTTGAATCACCAAAAAATATGTGAAAACATGATGATTCAAGCACCAATGCGCGTTCTTTACATCATGCGGTTGACAATGTTATCATAACGGCGCGAGCGGGCTGATAACCCCTGTCCGTTCAAAATGCATTGCTTCCAGTTATCAGACAGGGCAGTCAGACAACCGCTTTCGTTAAAAAATACATTGTTTCCGATTATCAGTCTGATTATCTGTACCGGCCGACATTGTAACCAAGGTATGGGGAAACATCACATATAGTACGGACTCTAGAAACATTCTTTCATGGAGATTGATCATGAAATATTTTCTACGGTCATTCTCTCCCTTCCGCTGATTTAAGAAGGGCAGTTGTCAGTTTCTGGCGAAAGAATATGCACAATACTGGTTAACCGCTTAGAGGACTAAGCTAGACTAGCTCCTAGACCTTGATGTTATGTTTTATCACTCCTTGCTATAAGCTGATTCAAATTTATGTATGACATCTTGTATAGCCAGTCTCTAATAGTTGTCTTTGTCTCTATTAGAGTCTCTTTGATTAGTTGCTGCTATCAAAGAGGTGAGGCAAGTAGTAAGTAGTAGATGACCCTTAGTTCATTAAGTAAATTAATAATTATAATTGATTGATGAAAATAATATTGATATCCGACTAGTAGCTAGTCTAAGGACTAAGCCTACCCAATAAATGTGTGGTTAGGTAAACTGACCGCGCTAGACATGACCCATTAGGTTGACTGGGCCGTAAGACCTCAACACAAACAAACAAACAAACAAACAAACGGACTCTAGTAGGGGAGACCGGGGCTGGTTGATGCACTTTTTTCTATTTTGGACTTATCTTTCCAACCAGTTGGCCAATTTAGATGATTTATGTATCTGTGTAAACATCCTTCTTTACTGCATTTAATTTCATGTAATAACTTGGAAACATATAGATGCTTCTTTATGAACCAACCAGATTTTTGAGGTAAAGGTCAGTGCATCAACTTGCCCCGATATCGGGGCATGTTGATGCAATCATCGGGGCAGGTTAATGCTATTCATTCTTTGTTTGCTGGGATAAAATTGTCACTAGCATCGTGATTTTTTACTCATAATCTGCTAAAACCTTTACAACAGGCAAGCATTATGCATTAAACATATTATTCTAGCAGAATCTGATTATTTTAGCACACTGGTGTTTTAACAGTCTCCAGACAGTATCTTTGATCGCCATTACCGACAAGAAAGAGGTTTTGCGCGTGCATGACTCTCCTGTGCAATCAAGACTTGCGAAATACTAAAACTGCTATTGAAAGGCTGATATAAAGTAACTTTTATGGTCAGAATTTTACTCCGTTTCGTCGGTCGCGGTGAAAACCGCTACATGCAAGGCATTTTTCCATAGCCGAATACCAGTTAAACATACATGGATACTTCATAAGTGCATTGACAGCATATATAATTGAAATGCAACGAAAAACTTTGTAAGTGTGAAATAAACTGATCTGTGCATCAGAATATTCATATACTCTTTTTCGTTTGATAAATTTAGGCAAGAATTATAATGGTACGCACAGCACCAACCTGCCCCATTCTCAGTGCATCAACTTGCCCCCACCATACCACTTGTGACCAGCTTATGTAGACAATTAATACAAGATAATTTCTCCATGTTGTTTATCTGAATTTAAAGGCGAGTCTTTTCTTTGTACTCATGCATTCAACTTACATGAAATATCAGAAAACTGTCTTGGCGAAATGAAAAATATGAAATTTTATCAAAATTTACTAATGGAGCTTAAAAACACTGGTTAACCTTTTCTTAGCTCATAGCCTCACCTTTTATCAGAAATCCACAAAACTTCCGTGGAAGATGGGGAAGGCAATAAGTAATATGTGAATCTTACATTTGGTACTGTATATGGAATGGCTTTCATTTACCCCGTGCATCAACTAGCCCCGGTCTCCACTACTCACTTTTTGTTAACCCCAGCATCGGAAAGATGGAAGAAAGCCTGGACATGTCTCTATATAAAACAATTGATAGTAGATATGCATGCATACATTGCATTTTGCGCAAACTAGCATGTTTCTATGGAGGCCCAGTTGATACTTAACAAATTCGAAGTCTACAAAACCTTGCGGGTTAAAATCATAAAAAAAAAACAAAAAAACAGAAAGCAGAATTTTTATTTTCGTATGCACATATGCAAACATGACGTCATTAGTGACACCCGGTTATTTTCCGCATTTAAGGGAGAGTACCCCGTTTTCCTGTCTGACATCATTTTTTAAAGTTCGCATGCAAACTGCGTTTCAGATAAACCTCTACCGTTTCCAATAGCCTTTATTAGAAGGTATACAGAAATTGATTACCACAAAAATGTTCGATTTTTCGTCCAATATGGCCGCTACAATAAACCCGAAAGACAACGTTTGCTTGCAAATTTTATGACACCATTTTGAATGACACATTTTAAATTTTACCAGACATCTTTCGGGCGTTCCAGCATATGGTTTTTGAATTACGTTTCTGGCGAAAAAATGTGCACAATACTGGTTAGCCGCGTAGAGGACTAAGCCCATTGGGTTGACTGGGCCGTAAAACCTCAACACAAAAACAAAGTCTTAAGCATGTATGTTGAGGGGAATCGCCGTGCATTTCTTCGTGTCCAAAACGAACTATACTGGGGTATGAAGACCAAACATAATAACTGACGTAGTTTCCGCAAACTAAAATGTTTATCAGAATTCCATAAAATACACGCCGTTTTACAAAACGCGACAAGAATTTTAAACAATCAGTACTAATTTATATTCAGACACCAACTGTACAGATTAATTTGTATATTGGGTGTATTTAACCTGTTAGTAAATTCATGTGTTCTAAGTTTATTAGAACTTACAGTTGCTTGGCAAAACTCTAAACCAGTATCATGCAAAATGCACGCGTTTCTCCAAAATACAATTAATTGCTATACAGCGGTTTTGTATGAACCAATATCCAAGCTTTAAAAATTCAGCAGTATATCTTTCCGATGCTAGGGTTACGTTTTTTTTTTTTTTTCTGTTTTGTTTTTTTTAGATGCAGGGACTAATACAAAATATATACAAAAGGTATGTAATCACGCCAAATATAGAAATGAATATGTGATAAATATATAGATTATCATATATATCACATATGAATATAAGATAAATCTATAGGTTATCATATATATATAGCCCTCGATCTTTATTTTTACCCTCGATCTTTTTCTGCTCTCAGGCTAAAGCCTTCGGCCAGATAATGGGTTCTCGGGTTGATACATCGGGCGATAAAACAATATCATGTCATAATCTGTCACATATGCAAATCCGCTACTAACTGTTTTGGAAATCCAAAATCGCCACAAAAATGATAAAACAGATGATGATTCAAGCAAAAACAGCGCGTCAGACCGGGCCGTCAGATAACGCTCTCCGTTCAAAATACATTTTTTATGGTTATAAGCACGATTATCTGTACCCGCCGACATTGTAACCAGGTTATGGGGAACACATTATCGCATATGCAAAAGGTAGTTTATCTTGCCAAATATAGTAATGAATATGTGATAATTAGAGATTATCAGTTGGTGTTTTGGTTATCGCCCGCTGCAATAACATGATACCCCATTATCTGTCCGAAGGTTTTAGCGATTATAGAGATAATTAAAGATTATCTTTAAAGGTGTTTTATTATCGCCAGATGTATCAACATGAGACTACATTAAAGTCTTCGGGAAGGTAATTGATATAGAGGACGATAACCAAAACAAAATGTCATTATATGTTTATCACATATTCATTTCCGCTTTTTACTGTTCTTGAAGTCCAAAGTCGCTAAAATGTTAAAACAGATAGTCATTCAAGCGATATTGCGTGTAACGTCACGTCATCATAACGTCGCGAGCGGGTTGATAACCCTTGCCGTTCAAAATGCACTTCCGATTATCAGACCGGGTCAGATAACCGTTTTCCATTCAAAATACATTGTTTACATTTTATAAGAATGATTATCTGTACCCGCAGACATTATAACCAGGGTATGGAGAACACATTATCACATATTCATTACTAAATTTAGCACGATAACCTTTTGTATATGCGACAATGTGTTCCCCGTACCCTAAATACAGTGTCGGTGAGTACACATATCGTGATTATAACCAGAAGCAATATATTTTGAACGGAAAGCGGTTATTTGACCTCCCGGTGTATTTTGAACGGACAGAAATTATCAGCCTCCCCCCCCCCCCCACCCCACCACCCCGGCCCCCACTCGCGAAGTTATGGTGACGTTGTCATCATGATACAATGGACGTGACGCTAGACGCATTTGCGCTTTAATCGTCATCTATTTTAACATATTTTTAGACTTCAAAAACAGTAAAAAGTGGACTTGAACGAACCAGAAGCAATATATTTTGAACGGAAAGCGGTTATTTGACCTCCCGGTGTATTTTGAACGGACAGAAATTATCAGCCTCCCCCCCCCCCCCACCCCACCACCCCGGCCCCCACTCGCGAAGTTATGGTGACGTTGTCATCATGATACAATGGACGTGACGCTAGACGCATTTGCGCTTTAATCGTCATCTATTTTAACATATTTTTAGACTTCAAAAACAGTAAAAAGTGGACTTGAATATGTGATAAACAGAGTATAAGATGTTGTTTTGGTTATCACTCTCTGTATCAACACTCGAGCCTTCGAGCAGATAATGGGGTCTCGGGATTGATACAGCGGACGATAACCAAAACACCGTGTGATAATCGCTAATTATCAAATATACAAAAGGTAGGTTATCATGCAAAATATACTGAAAGGAAAAAGAAACGCAGGGTAGAGTTTTTTTCTTCTTATTTTAACCATTTTTTACGGTGTTTACTATAGCAATACACTTTTACAGATTGTCCTGTGAATGTGAACTGCGGGTATACGAGTCTTTGGTCGATGTGCTATCAACCCAGTGTGTGAAATCATTCAACCGTGCACTACACAGTGCATTGCACGGACAATACGGAAAGCCAAAATTTTGTGCAAAACAAGCATGTTTAAACCTTCAGCACAAGATTTCCTCACACCATTTGGTACACGTCAACGATACACAACGCTCTTCGATTCTTTTACCGATTTTTCTTTTCATTTTTACGCTACTTTGAACTTTTTTTCAATCATGGTACGATTGACTGATGTTCAGAGGGGTAGGGCAATTGCGTTGCTGATGCAGGGTCAGAGGCAACAGCAAGGTGCCAATCATTTTGGGGTTAACGTCTCAACAATTGAACGTCTTGTTAGACGTTTAAGGGAGACAGGGCATTTAGCAGACCGACCGCGGTCTGGGCGTCCACGCGTGACGTCGCGACGTCAAGACAGGACAATCCGTCTGGCACATTTGCGGAATCGTCATCTCACTGCTACCGAAACTGCCCTTAATACAGTAGGTACGCATAATCGACAAATTTCTCCGAAGACTGTTGGAAATCGATTGCGTGAGATTGGTCTTCGAGCTCGTCGTCCATACGTTGGTCTGCCTCTGACCCAGGCACGTAGGTTGCGTCGTATGGCGTGGTTGACGGCGCATGCGCCCAGGCTATTTCCGATGATGCAGTGGAGACGAGTTCTTTTTACGGACGAGTCTAGGTTCACTCTCTATCGCGCAGATGGTCGACGTCGTGTGTACCGACGTCGCGGAGAACGCTTTGCCGACGCCTGTGTTGTCGAACGGGATCGGTTTGGGGTGGTTCCGTTATGGTCTGGGGAGGCATTGCTCACGGGATAAAATCACAGTTGATTATTGTTGCGGGCAAGATGACCGCAGTAAGGTATAGGGATGAGATCTTGCGTCCTGTTGCAGTCCCGCTTGTGCAACTACGTAATCTGATTCTGCAGCAGGACAATGCCCGACCACATGTTGCCCGAGTTTGTCGGGATTTCCTGGCAATCAATAACATCGCAACACTAGCATGGCCACCGTACAGTCCAGATTCGACCCCAATCGAGCACATGTGGGATGAGCTGGACAGAAGGGTTAGGAAGCGCCGAAATCCCCCCGCAACTCTCGCACAACTAAGGAATGCGTTGATCGATGAATGGAATAACATCCCGATACGAACTGTCAATGCTTTGGTTAACTCTATCCAAAGCAGAATTAGGGCAGCAACGGCAGCAAGAGGGGGGCAAACCCGATATTGATTTTCAGTTTGATTTTGATTTCAAGATTTGAGGGGTAGCTACCAATGAACTTCAATAACTCGAGACTTGTTGATCACAAACCAATGAAATTTGGAACTTTTGTTCCAGACATGTACCGTTTTGTAATCATAGTAAAATATTTAACAAACTTTTTCAAACTTGAATGAAATTTAGGAATAAAATTTACCCTGCGTTTCTTTTTCCTTTCAGTATATAGTAATCATCTAATCTACATTGTATTTACATTGCATAAATATGTTGAGAGAGAGAGAGAGAGAGAGAGAGAGAGAGAGAGAGAGAGAGAGAGAGAGAGAGAGAGAGAGAGTCTTGTTCAATCAACCAAAACAGCCACCTGAAATCACCATCATCTTTTGCCATTTGGACACCTATTCCTGCCCCAGACCATTCCGGGCTTCAAAATATTACTTGATGGCCAAAATTAAATTTTGTTAGACAGACCAGATGATTGCTTGTAAGTTACATAATTGAAAAGATTGGAATAGAACTCCGTCCTCGCACGGGCAGTTGAATGTCTTATCAACTTGGTAAGGTAAGCCAAGCCTGATACAACAATTACTTTCTAATCAAAACGCTGACTTATTTTGTGAAAACGTTTCGCGATGCCACTAATTTATGACTTCTATATTGAAATATACTCAGCAAAATAATTTAAGGACCACATAGTGCAAATTTCCATATATACAAACTTTGCCCGGGTGTATGGGCAAAAACCACAGAAGATATCAAAATATCATTGAATGTTTCTTCTAAAGGAAGCCCTAAAGGAGTGTTTTCAACAAAAATTTTTGAACCCAAAATTTTCATTTTGAAATTCGCAAAAAACACTCCTTTTTACCCAAAAATTAAAAATTGACATTTTCGCGTCAAAAGTGATGTCTGGGCTCCCAATTGTGAAAAAAAAAAATCAGAGAGAAAGCCTTATTTGTTATCAAGAAACGCACATTTTGCTAGTGGTACCCTCTACAGATTATTTGTTGTCTATGGGGAACTTTCGAGGCATTTTAGCATCTCAAAGGATTGGCCTCTTTTTCTGGCCATTATCTATGTGCCTTTTACTCGAATGAAGGTTGACTTTGCATGATTTTGTTGGGACAAAAGTATTGTTTTCATTAAGCAATTTTCCGGTATTGTGAAAAAAGTTCATTTTGGGGTAAAAAATCGTTTTTTCTTTCTTTTTTTTGAAATTCCCGTCTTTCTTAGAATCTTTTGGTCTGGCGTTGTTGGTGCCATTGACACTTTTGAACATGTTGCGAACATGTTGAGCTGATTGAACTAGGGCAGATACTTCCAGTTTTGCCCATGAAATAATTTTAAAATTTGAGGGTCGCATTTTAGTGATAATCAAAGGGAAAATAAAACTGGTGGCCCTTGAGTATATTTTCTGATTCCAGTATCTGTATCATTTCTGTGAGAATGATCAATGTTTTCAAAACATGGTCATAAAGGGATAAATTGTGTTTTCACAGTCTAGTGTATATATTCTAAAATGGATAACAACATACGAGCTCGTACTTCAGACATGTTTTCTTCAATAAGTTTCATCTACCTAACTATAAACCGCACTTGCACATTGAACCGCAACGGGACTTATACACTGACGTTTTATTACCGCAATGGAACTTACTGGACTGCCTCTTTCCAAATGAAATATCAGTTTTTCATTATCTTTTCTTGCATACCGGATAAGCATTTCCGCAAATTACACCGGTGCTAGCAAATCTTATCTCACACACCCTTATCGATCCCGTGGGAAAGACAAAATCGAAAATTTTCACGTTTGATATATTCTGGTTGTATAGGACGTTACGGTACGCCATCGTTAAGGTTGACGTCACTGAACGTAATGACTTCACTAAACGTCCCGGTATTGTCATCACAATATGGCGAACGTCTGCAATGGAAGTGACTGCATTATCAAAAACCCACTTTCAGAAATGAAAGGTATGCAAGAAAAAGAATCTACCACGGGTGTGAGGGACAGACGGATTTTTCTATCTACCCCTCACACCCATGATAGATTCTTATAATCCTACTCCAAGAATTAGCTTTAATTATAACCCTTTTCTTAAGAAAAGTCATTAAACTAAATAACATTTGTTGCTTTCTTTCACATTTACTAAAGGGATAGAAAATAAACATGTTAAAACACCAAAATTTGAATTTTAACGACCTTGTAGCATTATAAATGTCAAGTTGTTTGGCTAAACACGTGTAGAAGTTTTGTTTGTGTTGAGGTTTTACGGCCCAGTCAACCCAATGGGGTCATGTCGAGCGCGGTCAGTTTGCCTAACCACACGTTACTGGGCAGGCTTAGTCCTCTAAGCGGTTAACCAGTATTGTGCACATTCTTTCGCCAGAAACTGACAACTGCCCTTCTTGAATCAGCGGAAGGGAGAGAATGACCGTAGAAAATATTTCATGATCAATCTTCACGAAAGAATGTTGCCGACCTCGGCGGGGGTTGAACCCGCGACCTCCTGGTCTCCAGTCGGACGGCGCATCCAACTGAGCCACCGAGGCCGGCACGTATAGAAGTGTTGGTGTACTCGTATATGTGCTGTACAGGTGGAAAATGGACATTTTTATATTCGTTTACTGTTAAAAATTAAATGTGTTTCATTTGCACGCGCTTTTTTCCGCCAAGGTTTTCAACCGCATCGTCAAGGTTTTAAACCGCACAATGACTTACTCAACCGCACTGCCAAGGTTTTCAGCAGCACAATGTCGTACTCAACCGCACCGCCAAAGTTTTCAACCGCACAAGATCTTACTCAACCGCACCACCAAAGTTTCAACCGCACAATGTCTTTTTCAACTGCATTCTTTTTACTCGTATGATCAGCCGACATAAAGTTGATAAACATGACCGGTTGCGTCAAATGCGGCATAAAAAGAATGCTGCCGTCTTTGATGATGGTTTTGCAGTTGACTCACGAAATTAACACTATGGTAAGTGTTATCAGCAGACTACAAACTGATGATATTTATGGTGAAATCGACACAATTTTCTTTCTCGCCAGCAAACGAAGGATATAAATTTTGCGTATGATCACGTCTACCAGTTGTCATGGACATTAATTGTACCACGTCACGCATAAAGGCGCTCAGTACAGTATGTGAAATGGTCATTGCTCTGGTCACCCTGTGTATCCGCGCAGTGTGATCAGGGCTATAGCTGTTCACCAATAGATTCTCCAGTAGTCAATGATTCTGTAAGCAAAGAAATAGTGAAATGAAGCGCGGACGGATCTTGGCCTTCGTTTTCCTAACTTCTAAATGTTACGTATCCTTTCTCGAGACGCGGCTCGAGTTAACGCCCAATTTGTAACTAAATGATGACACCTAGCCTTGAGACAGAGTGTACTTTTAGTGTGCACTTTAAGTCAATCTGTGTTCAAGTGAGCGGCTGCACACTTCTTTTTTGGCACGGACAGATCAAAACTAAAACCTCTATTAAAAACGTAGTGATAAGACATGGACCTTCGTTATGTTATTATCGAAATTCTAACGTTACCTATTTTACCCGGACGAGCTTTCAGGTTACCGGAAAATGGTAGGAATATTTCCTCTTATGCTTAGGGTAATAGAGAATCGTACATTTTTTCTTTTTATGCTTTTATGCTACAACGACTTATTTTACGTCCTTCCTTTACTTAAAGTTAATGGAGAATAGTATATTTTCTTTTAAGGCTTAGTTTGATGGACAATAGAATATTTTCTTGTTTAAATCTAGGCTGCTGGAAAATGGTATGAACATTTCGTTTTTGTGTGCAGTGTTTGACATATAAACAAATAATGGTAAGTTTTAGTTGTGAAATTTTATCTCGCATTGTCCAGAATGTCCAGCAATTACGATCATTTTTCGTCAGCTGTCCATCCCTTACCTTTTGAAGGAAAGTCTGCGATTCCAAGTTTGTATTTCTTAGAGATGGCGTTGTTCTACTGCAGGGAATTAAAGTCATTATTTACTTTCTCTGATGCGATACGATGATCATTTTGATTAGTCAGTAGCAAAGGTCCATATACTCTGGAAAGAGCCGGGTCGTACATAAAAGCGTTTTTAGAGTAATGAGGCCTATGCGCAGTCAAAGCACCAACCAGTCTGTACCTTTATAAAAAATCTCTTGTGGTTGTTACCGTTTGATGTCTTACTGGAGCTAAATTCCTCTAAATATTAAAACACCTTAATTCCTTACAGCACTTTACCCAAAATTCAGTTACCTCATGTCAAAAATGCAGTCTGGTTAACAGTGTAGATCCTGGCTGGACTGCTCCATTGGAATAGTTTGACCTGGATCTACACCGTTATTGCAGCCACTGCTGGACAGCTGGGGTAGGTAAATACTTATTCAGTGATTCTGTAAGCATACAGCAAATACCCTTAGACCTGCAGGAATCTGTATGTCGCTCTGAGCCTTCACCCTATGCAAATATGTATACATGTACATTGTACTTTTCTCATGTTATAACTCATGGGAGAAGGTAACTTTTCTGATCACAGTATGCCTTGTGTGTGTGTTTTGTTTCAGCAACAGAAGTCCATATAACCATACCACATCCTGGGGTTAGAGAAAAATTTGCTTGTGATAGTGTACTTGTAACAGGATGGATAGTATCTGCTGTCTTGTTTCTCACTCTACTCTTCTTCTGCCTAGGAATCGCCATTCACACAAAGAACGGTAATGAAATTCTCAAAATTCTCTCCTCATTTGTAAGTTAACAGTTAAGAGGACTGGATACACTTGGTAGGTTTCTGCCATTTTACAAGGGAGACAACTTTTGTGACTTCCTATTTACTTTCTTAAAAAAACAAATCCCTTCTGAAAAGGGATCTTCTCTGAAAAGAAAAAAATAGCTCTCAACTGGGCCCCTTCTGAAAAGGGATTTACAGTGAACCCTCGTTACAACAACAGCATTTGTTCCAAAAGATGTTGCCATTAAAATGAATTTGCTGTTAATGGACAGAATTGATATATAAGAAAGACCTTGTTTTATTCTTATTTCCTCATAGAACATATGTTTAGGATATTTGTTAGAATCGCCTCATATTCTTTGTATGAAACTGTTGGATGTCCATGCCATAGTATGCTACTTTTAAGGGATAATGATTATTTACAAAAATTGATGAAACATTGTTCAACCATCCAACAAAGGCATCTTGAAATAAAACAGGGTAATATATCTGTCATATTCTACCTCACTTCTTTCCTGTAAATTTACTGACAAGAGAGAAAATTACAATTTTCAAGAGAATAATTGTATCTAAGTTTGGAAACTTCTGGACTTACCCAAAATTTATAATGAAAATTACTTTGAAAGTTAATTGTCATCTGCTAGCAAAAGCATTTTACAGAATTGAAATTAAAATTGGTTATAGGGCAAAGATTATATCAGCCAGAGTGTGCAGCATGCATGATGTCATGATCAACATGTTAGCATGTCAAGAGATGCAGTTTATATAAAAATGGCACCCATCCATCCAACGAGTAAACAGCTTAGAATACCATATACTTACTCTAAATATTAGGACATCTTAATTCTTTATTATACTTGTTCTAAAATTTGAACAAATCCACTTTTGCTATCTATACATGATTCTAAAAATTGCTGGATGAGTGGCAAACGGTGTAGACCCTGATTAGATGCCAAATTCCATATACTATGGCATCTGTTCTGGATCTACAGGGTTAGCTCAGGCCTACCCAAATACTTATGGTAAATATGATACTCACAGCTGTCAGTCTATCAAATATCTGATCAACCTAGACAGACCCTCACTCAACTAAAAATAATTGAAGTGTCAAAGTTTGTCAAACCTACTCTATATTAATTACATGTTAATCTTAGAAGGCAGTAGTTTTTGAGGTGTTGTGGCCCTGTCAACAATCTTCAAGTTATATTGGGTTGGTATTGTGTATGTTCGTACAGCCTTGTTTCCATAGACATTCCATGTGCATAAGAGCCATTGTCCATCTCTGCATGCCACACAGTCCACCTTATACTCAATCTAGAGCAAGTCAAGCATGGTATTGTAGAAACGTTCAGAAAATGTGTGGCTACAGCAGGGTTTTGAACCTGAAATCTTCAGATACCAAGTCAGATACTCTAAACATTAGGCCAGCAATGCCTCTAAATTAAATCCCTATATCAGATTATAGACTAGAATTTGTAGTTAGTCAGGGTTATTAATACACAAGAATAACAGAAATCACTTTCCAATATTGAAAGGGTCATAACCATAAACAAATGTTATGGTTATGTTTTACATGTCATCTCATGGTGGTTAACATTTCTGTAACATTTGATGAAAATATCTTGCACAGTTATCAAGTTACCAAGGGGACACGAGTTTATGACCAAAATCACTATTTACACTGTTCAAAAGACAAGATCTCCAAAAGTAGGTAAACCACAGTTATGGTTCTTATTTTCTACAAATTGTCTCATGGTGCTTAACATTTCCAAAAAGTTTCATGAAAATATCTCAACCCAGCTTGCATTCTACGTAAATCTACATCGGGCTGTTATCGGCCCATCAGCTACCCTGACGGGCCGATGACGGCCCGATATAGATTTACATAGAATGCTGACTGGGAAGTGGTTTTCAAGTTATAGACTGGATATGAGAATATGACCAAAATCACTATTTACCATGTTCAAAGGGCCATAACTCCAAAAGCAGGTAAACCTGTTATGGTTCATGTGTCCTGCACTCATCTCATGGTGGTAAACATTTCTGTAAAGTTTCATGAAAATACCTCAAACGGTTTTCAAGTTATGGGGTGGACACAATATTATGACCAAAATCACTATTTACAATGTTCAAAGGGCCATAACTTCAAAATTAGAAAAAACACAGCTATGGTCCTTGACCTGCACATTGTCTCATAGTGGTCAACATTTCTGTAAAGCTTCGTTAAAATATCTCAAACGGTTTTCAAGTTCCGTATGGCCATGATTTTATTACCAAAATCACTATTTATACTCCAAGCATACGAGGGGGTTATTAGTTTTTTGTCTTTTCCGTAACAATGCTTGTCTGTGTGTAAACTTTTTTTTTTCATCAAGGATTTCTCAGGAACTACTGCACCTAGGATTTTGAATTTTGGTATTAACACTGGGTATGACTTGTTGTATTGTGCAAGACTGAATCAGCATCCTCATGCTCATCAATCCCTTTATTTATCCAGTTTTCTTTTTTCTCCCAATAAAATTTTTCATCAAAGATTTCTCAGGAACTACTGTACCTAGGATTTTGAAATTTCATATAAATATTGGGTATAACCTTGTATTGTGTAAGAGAAAATCAGCATTCTCATGCTTATCATTTCCTTTGTCATTTTTTCTTTTTCTCCAATAAAGTTTTTCATCACAGATTTCTCAGCTCCTAAGACAGCCAGAGTCTTCAATTTTGTATACACCTACAGATGGTTAAAGTAGCTAGTGTAAAAGAAAACCACAATGCTGAAATTTCTTTTGACTTCATTTTACCTTTTCCTTTTTTCCATCTCTCACTCCAGTTTAATGCATAGGAAAATTTGTGTCAAATATTTCTCAGGAGCTACTGCACCTAGGATTTTGAACTGGGTGTGACCACTTGTATTGTGTAAGAAAGAATCAGCATCCTTGTTTTTATCATTCCCTTTATTTGTCCATTTTTCTTTTTCTCCAATAGAATATTTCATTAAAGATATCTCAAAAAGCAACTTCACATAGGATTTTGAAATTTTGTATAAACATTGGGTATGACTTGTTATATTGTGTAAGAGAGAATCAGTATCATATCCTTTATTTATCCATTTTTCTTTTTTCTCTAACATAAGTTTTTCGTCACAGATTTCTCAGCTCCTAAGACAGCCAGAGTTTTCAAATTTTGTATACACTTACAGAGGATTGAAGTATATTGTGTAAAAGAAAATTATGATGCTAAAATTTCTTTTAGCTTCTTTTTACCTTTTTCCTTTTTTCCATCGCTTACTCCAGTGCATTTTTCCATTGCTCACTCCAGTGCAATGCATATGGAAATCTGTGTCAAAGATTACTCAGGAACTGCTGCACCTAGGATTTTGAAATTTGATACTAACACTGGGTATGACTGCCTGTATTGTTAAGAGAGATTCAGCATTCTTATGCACTTTGTCAATTTTTCTTTTTCCCCAAATAAAATTTTTTGTCAGATTTCTCAGCAACTACTTCATCCAGGATTTTGAAATTTGATACAAATATGGGGTTTGACTAGTTGTATTGTGTAAAAGAGAAACAGCATCATCATGCTTGTCATTCTCTTGACTTGTCCATTTGTCTTTCTTATTATTATAAAATTCATCACAGATTTCTCACCTGCTATTATGCCAGAGTCTTCAAATTTTGTATACAAAATATAAACTTACGATTTGACGATGGTGAAGTATGTTGTATGAGAAAACCAAGATGGTGAGATTTTTTTTTCTTTTTTGCCCATCTCTACCAGGCAATACTTGGGGAAATTTGCAAAAACAAAATTATTGTTCAACATACCGCTGATAGCTATGGCCCTGCTATATTTATAATGTGCGAAGGGCCATAAATCCAAAAGCAGGTGAACCAGTTATGATTCTTATGTTCTGCATGTCGTCCCATGATGGTAAACATTCCTGTTAAGTTTCGTAAAAACATCTCAAAAGATTTTTAAGTTATGGGGAGGACATGATTGTTAGACAGATAGACAGATGGCCAGACATCCATGGCAAAAGCAATATGTCCCCACTCTGAAGGGGGTAGACATAATGAAGTGCTCAGAGTGATATTTTTCTTACTTTTCCCAAGTAAAAGAGATGGGAATATATATATATATATATATATATATATATATATATATATATATATATATATATATATATATATATATATATATATATATATATATATATATATAAGCCAGTGCATCCATGCAGTCTGATCAGTCTTCACAGGGCATTCTGTGGGCAGGATCCAAATCTTCTTCATGTAGGCAGCTAAGACTCTAATCAGCCAGCAAAGATGTGTTGGCTGGTCTGAGTCTTCACCGAGTACGCACTGTAGGAAATCAAAATTGTTGCAGACGACATTCATTTTTTTTTTTTTTTTTTTTTATCATTTTTTAGAGAACATAAGGCTAGATTTTTCTTGTGAGTCATCTGAAGATGATTCAGATGAAATATCAAACCTTATTTTCTCTGAAATATAAAACAAACACATATATTTTAGAATGTCAGATGCTGTTGTGACTAATGTCAGATGCTGTTGTGACTAGCACTTTAAAGCTTAAATAAAGCGTGCTGAGTCAATTTATTTGAATGCAGTAGATATAGAAAAGAGTGTCATTTCTTTTCAGCTTTCAGTAAATTACAGTCAAACTTCAATGGCTCGAACATCTTTGGGACCATGGAAATTTGTTCTCGAGATGGGTAGTTCGAGCCAATGAGATTTAATCATGGCACTAGGTCAAGAAGCAAATGGCGATAATTATGGAAATGTTTCGATCTTCAACAAAATAATGGTATGTTGTGTGTACTCATTAGAATTGTCTCTATGAGGCAATTCTAATGATTGCACACAACATACAATTTCAAAAAGAAATAAGAAAATTTCCCTCAATATTTGTTTTCTTGAGCTATCAGAAAAATTCCATAAGGACACAAAAATGAGTTTGAATAAGCCATGGTAAACAAGCCATCAGTGTTCGAGCCATCGAAGTTCCGACTGTACTTATTTTTCTTTTTATTCCAGAAGCATATGTAAAGAAACTTTTACAAGGGCAGAAATACTAATGAGCAGACAGATTCTGACCATGAAACAGTTCATGTAGAGCTCACTGGTGTCCATGGTGATGATTAAAACTGTAATATATAATCACAGCTCCTGATAAGGCATTTTTTTTTTCAACAAAAGAACTACTGATATTTTTTCTTATTTCTCCACAAAAACAAATGTTGTTGTATTCATTAGAAGCATTCAGTGAGCCGTTTCAAATGAGTAACCACAATATATGTTTTTGGGGAGAAGTAAGAAAAATATTTACCTGATACCCACCCCTTACCTCTTATCTGAAGCTATGTATAATAGTGAAAAATCTTCCATTTAGCAGACATCAATCATTTATTTCGATTATCATGCAAGCTTCATATATCACAGGTATGCCAACAAAACTACACAAACAAAATGGGCTGCATTTGTGAAAAGGGGATTCATACAATATTAGAATGGGGTCTTAAAGAGAGGTCTTCAGGGCATATGTGGACAGAGAAGGCCACAGTTTGATCAGAGCCCTCATTATCCACTACCAGGATCCACAAGTCTAGAGAACATGCAGATGAAAACAGCTTATTGATATGAATATTTTTTCTCCACAACAGCATATGTTCTGGTACTTACTTGAATTACCTTAATGAGCTGATTCCAATGTGTACCCACAACATATAATTTTGTGCAGAAATACAAAAAATATTGATATTTTGGCTGAAAACATTTTATCTAGAGCTATGAGGATCATTAGATATCAACAGCAAAGACCCAGAACAGACTGTACACATCTGCTGTATGCTGTTTACATAGGCTCCCATATTACTCTTAATTATGTTTGCAGTGAAAGCCTACATATACACAGTATGCATGCCACTCTCACAAGCATTCTGAGAGTCTGTTTTAAAGTGGAAAAGAAACTCTATAGGCTGTCCCAGAGTACAGACTAAACTGGCCTTTGGCAACTGCCATACCTTCATGGGAATTGCCAGATGATGACTTATAAAACAAGTAAAGAATGGAAGCATTCAATCATCTTAAGGGGACTGGATACAACTCGTAGAGTTTCCCCCAATGTTTACACTTTTGTGACTTCCTGTCTGCCTCCCTGTATATCAGTACCTTCTGAAAAGGGGGCTACCTTACCTTTTTGGATAATTTTTTTTCCTTTTAGACTAAACCCTTTTTCATAAGGAAGCTAAAACATTTTGAAAGTGTTGCCTCCCATGAACATGCACCATTCCCCTTAAATCACTTGGGTTGTACCCTTTTTCTACCTGTGATGTCAACTTTACCTATCAACAGATAAGCCTTACAAGCAAAAGGTGGCTGTTTACCAAGAAGGTCAACAGCTGTATAAACGTGGTCAACAGTAACTTTCAGTATTATCAGTTTCAAATACTGCTGTTGACTGGTTCAGTTAACAAGTGTTTTGCCAGTTTGGTAATGCCTCGTGAATCCACAGAATTGGCTGACAGGCCCCTCCCCAATCCCCGTGTCAACACTGCAGGCCTGTATAAACTGCACTGGTAATTACAGTCACATATGGGAACAAATGAAGAACCAATTTAATATGGGACAAACTTTTGAAATAAATGGCTGAAAATCTACGAAATGTACATGTATTAAATCCCCTTAAATCCTCTACCTGAGTATCTTCAGAATCAAGTCAGAGACCGCTTGAACGTATCAACTAGTGCTTACAATCACAAGCTTGTATACACACATTTCATTCATCAAATTAGAATATATATATATATTAATGTACTAGGTACTTCTTTTCAATATAACTGCTAGACATGCTATCTTTAAATACACAATGATATTCAAAAGTCAGATTTTTGAATCTGAAAACTACAGAATGTTATCATGTTCACCCTGTTCCCTTAGATTACTAACCTTCAAAGCGCCTATCAAAATTGTTGCAGATGGCATTTGAATTTTTTTTTTTTATTTTTCCAAAAAACTAACAAACTATTAACATGAAAAATCATACATTATTTTCAACTGAAGAAATGATAAAAATATATATAGTGGACTCTCATTATTTCAAACTCTAAGAAACCAGAATTTTCAGTTTGATATAACAGGAATTGAAATTCGAAAAAAAAAAAACAACCAAAGCTATACAAAACTACATTTAATATCCAAAATTTTGCTTGAGTTAAGCAGTAGCTTGAGTTATCAATGTTTGAGGTGAAGAGAGTCAACTAGATATACACATGATTTTAGAATGTCATCTATTTCTGCTGTGATTGGCACTTTGAGGGGTAAGAAGTAGACTAATAAAAGCATCAAAGACACTGCATAGTACCCCACCCTGAACAGCAACAAACTATGGAGTGAAGATGGGTATGTTTGATGGGGTAATAAAGTAATACAAATACGAGTAATAGTCTGAAGAAAGATATTATCAATATCATTTGATACATGAAGTTTCATCCAAATCCATTAATCTGTTTTCATGATATTGAATGAAAACCATTCTTTGTCACTAAGAAGGGACAGTAACTCTGTTGAAAACTGATGAAAAATGCCAAGTACGAGGGCAAGTCAATAAGTAACCAGCCTATCCCATTTCCAATCGACCGAGACACCCAAGATTTTCATGCCTTGTTTCAATACATGTTTTAGGCCTGAGGGCAAAATTGCACCCTTCTCGTGTCATTCACTCATAAGATATTGAATGTCAAACATGGCTAGCGATGCAAAAGTAAGCTTTTCGTCAAAAGTTGAGTACCGTGCTGTAATTAGGTACTTGAATTTGAAAGGGAAAAAAGGTCAAGAAATATATTGCAAGTTGACCAATGTTTATGGGTCTTCTGCACCATCATATGCACAAGTTAAATTCTGGGTTGGGGAATTCAAATGCAGTAGAACAACTTGAGAAGACGAAACCAGGTCTGGATGCCCATCAGATGTCACCGATGAAGAAATGTGTAACAAAGTACAGGATCTGGTGTACTCTGATAGGCGAATTAAGGTGGAAGAAATAGCGAATGCATTACACATTTCACATGGTAGCGTTTCAACAACTTTACATGATCGCTTGGGTATGCACATGCTAACAGCCCGTTGGGTCCCAAAATCCCTTAGCTGCGAGCAAATGGCAACCAGAGCATCAGTATATAGCGCATTGTTGAAGCGGTTTAGGTCAAAGGAAGATGATTTCCTTTCACATCTGGTGACTGTAGATGAGACCTGGGTCCATTATTATGAGCCAGAGAATAAAGCTCAGTCACCAGAGTGTAGGGCCGGGGTCCCCGAGACCAAAGAAGTTCAAAACGCAACCCTCTGCTGGGAAGGTGATGGCAACTTATTTTGGGATGCACAAGGCGTTATTATGTTGGGCTTTCTAGCAAAGAAAAGTACAATAACAGGTGGGTTTTTTCTGCAAATTTGCTCGACTAACTGAGAATTGTGATCCGTGAAACACGCCGAGGTAAACTCTCCAAAGGGATTCTGCTCCAACAGGACAATGCGCGAGTCCACACTTGCGAAACTGCAATGGATGCTGTTGAGTGGAATGGGTATGAGCTAATATCTCACCCCGCCTATTCTCCGGACTTAGCTCCTAGTAACTATTTCCTATTCCCCAACTTGAAAAAGGATATCCGTGGACGTCATTTCCAGTCCAACGAAGAAGTCGTGGCGGTAGTTGAGGAGTAGGTCAGAGACAAAGACCCTGGCTTCTTCAGTTCTGGGCTGGTGGCACTGGAACACCGTTGGTCCAAGTGCATCATTCTAGAGGGCAATTACATCGAAAAAGAAGAGATCAATCTCACCCAGAAATAAGTTAGGCTGGTCACTTATTGATTCACCCTCATAATAATCCAAAGCAAGAACATTGTCAATATCATTTGATATATGAAGTTTCATCCAAATCCATTCATTCCTTTTCATGATACTGAATGAAAACCATTCTTTGCTGCCAAGCCGGGGCAGTAACTGCTGAAAATTGACAAAAATGTCGAGTAATAATCCATAATCCCAAGCAATATATTGTCAATATCGTTTGAAGTATAAAATTTCATCCAAATCCACCAATTCTTTCTCAAGATATTAAGTGGAAACCATTTTTTGTCAGTAACCAAGGGCAGTAACTGTAGCAAATTGATGGTAAATGCTGAGTAATAATCCAAAGCGAGATACTGTCAATATCATTCAATATCATTGATTCATTCTCATGATATTGAGTGGAAACCATTTTTTTGTCGGTAAGCAAGGGCAGTAACACTGTTAAAAGTTAATGGATTTTGGCCATTAACAATCCAAAGCCACTTAGCCTGAATGGGGTCTACTCCAATAGGAAAGATGGGGGAGGGCAAATTCTTTCCTGTTAGAACAGACTCCTTTTCAGAAGGGTGGCAAATATGTATGTAAAATTTGAATAAAATTCATCAAAAACTATTCAAGTTAGAGAGTGGAAACCAAGTGCTGATGAATGAATGGCCAAACACACACTTAAACAGGAAAACATAGTACCCTGACACTATCATGTGACAAGGTATAAAGAACAGCTTTGTTATTCTACCCCCCAAACAATTTCAGCAAAACCTCGTAAGTATGAATTACAGCATGCAAAACATGGCATTTACATATATACAAACAACAAAGACCAATCTAGGATTTGCTACTTGCATATAGGTGATCCCTTTTTGCTTCATGATATTCATCCACTTAGGGAAATGGATACTCTTGGCAGATTTTTTTTTTTGCTTTTTTTTTTTTGCAATTTTTTTTCTTGCGAGACAACTTTGTGACTTCCTGTTTCCTTTCCTGCACACCAAGCCCCTTCTGAATGGGGTCTACTCCAATAGGAAAGATGGGGGAGGGCAAATTCTTTCCTGTTAGAATAGACTCCTTTTCAGAAGGGTGGCAAACAATTATGACAGAACTATCTTGCATGAAAGAGTTTCCATTCCCCTTTAGCCATACTGAAAAGATTTGCTTTTCAGCTTTGATTTAAAATTTAGCATTTCTTTGGGGCAAAAAAGCCAAACCTAGATTCAGAAGCTGGATTGAAGATTTGAAACCTAGGTGTGAAGTTTAAACCTTTGTTTAAAGTTCTAAAACCTTGATTTGAAAACTTATTGTGCATTTTGCTTGCCATAGTCATGCTTGTGAGCTACAAAGATAATTTTGACAATCACTCACCAGTAAGCATTCATACCCGGTACATGGGTACCTTGGAGAGTCTGCTTTAATTCCTAAACTACTAATCCTTGATTTTATGGCCTAGACTTTGACTGGATCTCGACTAGGACTCCATTATCAGGGACACAGCTTTTCTTTTATGCAAATCTCTTATAACAGTAGACCAGGCAGTATGACATTGACTTATGTGCATTTAGGTTAAGTTCTATATGACATATGATTCCCTGTCTAGTGCTTTTTGCCATATATTCTGAAGAATATTTGATTGATAAACATCATATTTAGTTTATAGTTCAGAGTGACACAAATGTGACTCATTAAGATATTATGTTGGCCTCAGCAATAAGTCATAGTCTAGTGATTTTGTCTTGTATATGCTACTGAAGTATGATTCCAAGGATCATCCATATTTATCAAATAATTTACAAAATATTCGACATAATCAGTACAGCATGTAAAACGGGTAAGCATGGCCTACACGTATTATGTCATCAACACATATTCAAACTGAACAGTAAGTATTCAAACTGAACAGTAAGTTCCAGTACAATTAATACAATTCTAAAGCCTTCAAAATTACAGCAAAAATCACTAGAACATGAAATATAGATACGCCACTTTGTATATGGCCACTTATAGCATCAAACTAAAACATTATTCGTCATATGATGTAAATCCATCAAGTAGTCTTCGATGTATAACGCATAATCCATAAAGCACAAAATAATGGTCCCTTTCAACTACATGTTGCAAATGGCCTGTCAAAGTCTCTGTTGAATTATTAGTTCAGATATGACACACATTGTATATCCTTCAATTTGTTTTCAATCATGAACAATGAAATAAACCTTAAGCTGACCAACTTTTCTTTGCAGACTCTCCTATTCTAAAAATGAACTATTGCATATCTTCTTCAAAACAACTAGACAAAGTGCCCAGTGGGGCACGTATACCCCCGACCAGCGCTATTGCTAGTTTTTAAAGAGCACAAAGTATGTAGCTTTGACTCTGGAGATGGCAGTTGTATGCTATATGTTATAACATTGAAAAAATTCAAACACACATAATATGAAGCCCTTGACCTCAAAGATCAGGCACAGGTGCAGGGACTGAGCTAAATAAAACTTTAGCCCTATAACTATCACCATATACTAGTGAAATCAATCAGTCTTTATAATATAAGCAAAAATGACATTTGTATGAAAAGTCTGTGACCTTGACTTAAAAGCTATGCCCCAGCTTGGGGATGGTGCCGAGAAAAACTTTATATACCATCATGCTTAATATTAATGAAACCAACAAAAGGGTCTTCATAATATAGCTATATAAATTTTAATGAAAATTTTAAGGTCACCTGCCTACTCAATGCCCTCTACATATCGGTAAAGTATCACAAAAATATCTTAAAGAATTCTTAGAGTTATTGACCGCACAAGATTTAAATAACCAAGGGAGAAAACTGCAGAATGGAGAAAGAGTGTCATTCTTGAATGTGATATGCCTACTCAATGTCCTATATATACTGGTGAAGTATCATGAAAATATCTTAACATGTTTTAAAGTTATGGTTTGCACAAAATTTTTACAATTCTGGAGACAAGGGGAGATAACTCATGGACTAAGTCAGTTAGAGTTGTCTTTCTTGTACCTGATACCCTACCAAATGCCCTCTACAACCTGACAACCTGAAAATAGCTCAAAGGGTAGTTAGGAGTTATGGGGTGCACAATAATGCGTTTATGGACAGACAGATGGATGGATGGATTCCATGCTGATAGCTATATCCCCTAAACCTCTCGGTAGGAGGATAACGAAATTCAACAAAAGGTCTTGATGGTATAGCTATATAAACTTAGATGCAAATTTTTTTACTTTTATATGAAATTTCTAAGTCTATGACCTTGACCTTAAGGTCATACCCCGGGATGGGGATGATGCTGAGTAAAACTCTAGACCTATATCTACCAACATGTCAAATATAAATGGAATTCCTCAAAGGGTCTTGATGGTATAGCTATATAAACTTAAAAACAAAAAACTTTGACTTTTTTATGAAAATTCTAAGTCCGTGACCTTGACCCCAAGGTCACCCCGGGGTGGGGATGGTGCTGATAAAAACTTTAGACCTATATCTACCATCATGCAAAATATGAATGAAATCCATCAAAGGGTCTTCTAAATATGAGGTCTTATAAACTTTAACGCAAAAACTTTGACCCTAAGACAAAAATAAAGTATGAACAAATAATGCTTCAATGGACGGACGGACAGACGAACAGATTCCTTGCTAATAGCTATATCCGCTCAACCTTTCAGCTAGGGAATAATGAAATTTAATAAAAGGTCTTGATGATATGGCTATATAAACTTAAACACAATAATTTTTACTTTTATATGAAAATTCTACGTTGGTGACCTTGACCTCGGTCACACCCGGGGTGGGGATCATGCGGAGTAAGAGGCTAGGCCCATATCTACCAACATGTCAAATACAAATGTAATTGCTCAAGGGTCTTGATGATATTGCTATATAAACTTATACACAAAAACTTAGACTTTTTTATGAAAATTCTAAGTCCGTGACCTTGACCCCAAGGTCACTCATGGGGTGGGGATGGTGCTGATAAAAACTTAGGACCTATATCTACCATCATGCCAAATATGAATGAAATCCATCAAAGGGTCTTCAAAATATGAGTTCATATAAACTTTAATGCAAAAACAAAAATAAAGTATGAACGAATAATGCTTCAACTGACTGAGGGACAGACAAACAGATTCCTTGCTGATAGCTATATCAGCTCAACCTTTCAGTTAGGGAATAATGAAATTTAATAAAAGGTCTTGATGATATGGCTATATAAACTTAAACGCAAAAATTTTTACTTTTATATGAAAATTCTAAGTTCGTGACCTTGACCTCGGTCACATCCGGGGTGGGGATCATGCCAAGTAAGACGCTAGGCCGATATCTACCAACATGTCAAATATAAATGAAATTCCTCAAGGGTCTTGATGATATAGCTATATAAACTTAAACACAAAAAACTGACTTTTTTACGAAAATTCTAAGTCCGTGACCTTGACCCCAAGGTCACCCCCAGGGTGGGGATGGTGCTGATAAAAACTTTAGACCTGTATCTACCTATATCTATATCTACATCATGCCAAATATGAATGAAATCCATCAAAGGGTCTTCAAAATATGAGGTCTTATAAACTTTAACGCAAAAACTTTGACCCTGTGACGGAAAGACGAACGAACGAACGTACGTACAAAGGAACAAAAGGAAAAGCGAAAACTATACACCCCCACATACTTCATATGTGGGGGGTATAAATAGACAAAATCATTGGATCATAGAATACACATTGCTTTGATCTATAGGCTTTCGACCTCTGTCTCAGGATAAATTATAATATACCCTTTTGGGATACAAGGCAAAGCCAATCAACTGTGAAATACCCGTCACTCCAACTAAAATGTTCTTCACTGCCAACCTTTAGACTGAGAATTATCCGTCAAGTATTTTTTTTCTAATATAAGGCAGTCACATGACCATAAAATGCAGATCACTTTGACAGATAAAGTTTATGATGTCGATATAAATCTCACTCAAAACCTTTACAGCAAATATATGTAAGATGGATATCAATCAGATAGTCTTCATGGTCACTGTGGAATCGGATGCTTGGTGAGCCATAGTATCACAATGCACTGTCATCAATGTGTAATGGATGCTATGGTTCTTATAGAAATACTTTCTAATGAAAGAGGAACTTGAAAAATATGAAGCAAACAAGTAAAACAATGAAGACTGAAACTGGACTGGTATTGCAAAATATACTGACAACACAAACACTTGTTGTCACCCTTTATGACTGAGCATTGCACTTGTGATGATTAGTGTTTACAGGTAATAGTAAGGGTTGCAGTAGCAACACTATGTGTTAATGGGTTACAATAAGCCTAGGGTTAACACTAAGCAGTGTTACAAGGCTTTCTCTGTCAATATATTCAACAGTATCCATTGACTTTTTAGGAACATATATGCTTTGGGTACTCATCAGAAGTGCCTCAGAGAGGCATTTTTAATGGGTACCCACATCACAACATGTTTTTGTGGAGAAATAAGAAAATATCAATATTTTTGGTCGAAAGAGACTCCTTATCTAGAGATCTGGGCCCAGCTGTTCAAAACTAACGATGTCGTTAGTTAACGTATCATTAAAACTTTGATCATTTAATATGGCATATATGCTAATATTTTTGCTGAAAAACTGTGAGTAGCTTTTGCATTTGCAAATGCTACTCACATTTTTTCAGCAAAAATACCTGTGAATTAGATATTGTTCTTTCCAGAACAGTTACCGTTTTGACCACTAACGAGCTCGTTAAGCTAACGATGCTTTGAACAACTGGACACAGCCTGTCAGCCATCACTGTGTGCAAACTTGCTTTGTGCAACAAAGCTTATTTGTCTCAACATAAATACACTTCAATAATGCAGATGTACAACTGTTCTGGAAAGTTATAAATCTTATTTCTGTCACTTTAGATATTTCATACAGGAATGTAGTATCTCGATGCCATGTAGTTCTCTCAATCTCTCCAAATGTCTGAAACAAAGAGATAATTTATAATCCATTAAAAGCTCTGGCTGTCTTATAAAGCCACTGAAAAGGCAAGATAAAACTGTATACAAAATTGATTGACTGAGTTGAAGTTTTACGGCCAAGTCAACCACTAGAGTCATATTGAGCATGGTCAGTTTACTTAATCACACTTTTCCTGGGTGTGCTTAGTCCTCTAAGTGGTTAACCAGTACTTGTGCATATTCTTTAGCCAGAAAATGACAACTGTCCTCTTGAATCAATGGTAGGTGAGAATGACCGCAGAAAATATTTCATGATCAATCTCCATGAAAGAACAAAAAAAATACTGTTTTTAATATGATTGGTTACAGCACAATTTCGGTTATAAAGCAGTTTCAAGATGAACCCCAAAATGTCCTATCTAAACAAAAAATGTATATATTAAAAACATGGTCATAAATAAATGGTCCTTTTTCTGCATAGCATATACATGTTTGTTTAGATACAACAGTTGTTTATATTTTTTGCAACAGCATTTGTAGTGTATAAGTGTTGTTGTTTTTATTTTTTCACCAGTTGTAACTCTGCCAAGAAGTAGCTGAATCAAAAATCCAAAATCAGGTGCACATTTTCACATCATAAGAATTTCAAAAAGAATCCACTGAAAGATATTTGCAGAAACAAGACTGGGAATAGAAACACTAACACAAACACACATGCACTGATTGATGTGTGTGTGTGTGTGTGTGTGTGTGTGTGTGTGGGGAGGGGGGGGTGTGTGTGTGGGGGGGGGGAGGGGGGGGGAGGGCAGAGGGGTTCATTTCTATAGTTCCCGCTTTGCTACTTCTGATTAGGAAAATAAAGGCTGTCGTTTTAGATGTAACTTTCAAACCAAAAATATTTCTCCCCTAAGCACAATTCATTTGCCACTATGGGGAGAATGACCTTCAACTAAGACTGGTCAGTTTAACGAGGGCCTTCTCTGATTGTCGATACAGTCAACAGTATCCAATGATGTGAGTTCTTGTTTAATGACAAGTCAACCCTTTTGGGTCATTGTGTGTTGTCTCCAAGAGAAGGGAGAAAATGGATAGAAGAGCTAGTAGAGGAGAGGAAAGACAGAAATAGAAAAGTGAGTGACAGTGTAGAAAAAGAAAATAAATTACTTTTGCCCTACCTGCTGCAAGTACAGCAGCCCTTACCATCACTCTATCATCAAAGTAGCTAATAATTCTGTAAGCTAACAATGAAGGCCTTGGCCAGAAAATGCAACTGAAGCCCTGCACGTCAATAACTGCCCTTTTGACTATGTTGCAACATGGCAGTGAAAGCTGTTTTCCCCACTGCGAGCCTATTACTTTACCCAAGCTGTGTCATGTACAAAGATGCTTAAGGAGAATGAATACAATTTCGGTGAAGCCTCTTGTCAAAATTAATTTTGCCTCTCTTCTGAAAAGAGGTGTACTCCAAAAAGAAAGAATTTGCTCCTAAGGGAACAAAAAAAAACAAAACAAAACAAAACATTCCTTTTACAGAAGACCCCTTTTCAGAAGGAACTCAGTATGCAGGAAGGGAAACAGGAAGTCACAAAAGTTTTCTCCCTTGTATAAAATAGCAGAAAAACTTCCAGGTGTATCCATTCACCTTAATGGGAATAGATGCAAGTCCAAGGGAAATAACTTGTGAATATTTCTCTACGTTCTACTTTTACTTTCCGTCCCGTTCTGAAAAATTTCAGATACTAAGGCAGCAACTTCTTGCCTGCAAAGTTGTCTCCCTTTGCAAAATGGATGCAAAAAAACATCTTAAATGCAATAAAGCACTTGTGAAGAAAAGGCCAAGATAAGCAGGCACATCGGTGTAGTCTGAAAAGGGCCTTATTTTTTTCCCTTTAAAGAGAATATTTGATTACTGTAATAGTCCTAATCAAGCTATACGACTGATCAGGGCATTCAATATTGGCATACAGGCTAAATATTATTCTCATATGACATGGTCAGTCTTACTTTGTATCTCCCTGAGCAAGCTTGGCAATGAGAATGGCACAATTCTGTTGTACGGCTGGTCGCTTGCCATCACGTGCCAGGACCAGTAGTTCTTTTATGATGTCTGTTTTTGTGAGCGCTGTACACACTTTTGGAACCTGTGTACAGTGACCGAGACACAGAGCAGCATTACCCACAATGCTTTCATCTGGGTTCTTCAGAAGCTTGATTAGTGCTCCCAACCCTGTAAATATATGTTTAAAAATAACAAACTGAACTTTTATTAAAGAAACATACAATCACATTAAGGCAAATTGATATCTCAGAGAAAGCACTCAAAGCTAACAATGTCTGAGTCATTTTCAAAGGGCAATCACTCCAACATATAAGAATCTACTTCCATGGCTGTGGGAATCTCTTCCCAAAGAAGGCTACTCTTAAAGGAAAGGGAGTAGAAGGAATGCAAGTACTTTCAGGTCAGAGTGACCTCCCTTTCAGGTGTATCTGTTCACCTTGCTGGGCCCCTTTTCAGAATAAAAGGATTTGCTTACAGCTTTATGGGAGTTTTTAGCGGCCTTCCTTTTAACCCATTAAAGACTGAAAAAACTCTCCCACACTATATATTGGAAGTCCATTTTTGATACGTCAGCCATATGATGTAGATATTCCTAAAGAAAAATGGTTAAACCATTTTCAAACAGTGGAGATGGTTACACCATTTTCAAACAGTGGAGATCCTGATCAGACGAAGCATTCAGCAGCGTCTGATCTGGGTCTGCAGTGTTTTCCAGTTACCTATTTAGGGGTCTCCAGTCTTTAATAGGTTAAGAGTTGCCCCTTTGGGAAAGCAAGCAAGTAGTTTCAGTTCCCAGAGAGAAAATGTCCCTTAAAGCATATAGAAGGTCCAGAACATCCTATAAAATCTAGCCAAGGCTTTCTAAAAATGCTCAAGGTTAGCAATAAACATTGCTCCAGATAAGGCATTTTTTTCAGGACAAAAGTAATGATGTCTTTCTTATTTCTCCACAAAAAAACCTTCTCGTGAGTGATTATTAGAATCATCTTGGGGAGTTACTGTGCTCATTAGAAGCACCTTGTGTAATGATTACCCGCAAAATATGTTTTTGTGGAGAATTAAGAAATCTATTTATGTGTTTATCCCTCTCATCTGGAGGTGCCAAATACTTCTTAAAAATTCCACTGGAGCAATGCAATACATTCTTTTTTTTGAATCGTGAATACATAATTCAGATGACTTTGTTACCAACCAGCAGTGGCTCTGATCAGGCTGCTTGCACAATTAACATGATCTGGTCCTTCATTGTTTCCATTTTACATCAGGGCCCAGTTGTTCAAAGCCTTGTTAGCTGTATGAGCTCATTAATGACAAACTTGTTAACTGTATTTTCAAATACACTGATATTTTTGCTGCTAAAATGTGAGTAGCTTTTGCAATCCAAAAGCTACTCACTTTTTTTCAGCAAAAAATATCAATATATTTGCCATATTTCAAGATAGAAATTTTAACATCACATTAGCTAACGTCAAGTTTTGAACAACTGGGCCCAGGTCTTTCTTCAGTTTTGATATTTAATCAATGTGAGTCATATAAAAATGAGTCACAACATGACATAATGTAGTTTATGAAATGTGCACCTCATGAAGACTTGGATCAGCCAGCACAGCCTTTAGTCTGAGCAGAGTTTTCACTAGGTGCCCTGTGGATAGTCAAAGGTCCATAATTTCTTCAGGCTGACTGCAATGATTCTGATCATCATGTATAGATGTGCACAGGCTAATCTGAGTCTATGCTGCACACAGGTTTTAAAGGTGTACATTCTCAAAGTGGAGTTAAAATACTGTGTGTATGAGCAGTAAAGAACCCAAGCAGTTACAAAAGCTAGTCTAAAAACTAGTATTAATACCACATCTTTAGTCTGGAATTATGTATGTTTTCTCATACTCTAGCACAAATACTGTAAGGTACAAATGTTCATGGTATATTCATCTTCAAGTTTACATGAAGGTGCAAACCTAAATACCCATCAACATGTTGCTTCTGTGCAGAATTCTGAAAGAAAATCAGTAATAAATGCAAGATGAACCTGTTCAAATTCATGAGTGCTATTAAACTTTTGTCTCTGTGAAAAATAAACAGACTGATGGTCATAACTCCAAATAAGAAGGTATCCAGATACATATTTATCCCCATGCTTTAGCGATGGAGATATTGTGAATGCCTCCGTCTATTTGTCCATCTGTCACATTATCTCCTAAACCACTGGGTGGAATTCAACCAAACTTGCTACATGACTTCCCCTCATGGTAAAGCTTACAAAAGCAGTGTCTGTCTGTCACACTATTAGCAACATTAGAAAGGAGTATGGGGATTTTGTGATGGTGTGCCATGGAAGGCACAATCTAGTTTTCTTGTTTCTTCAGGAAAAAACCTATGTTACGGGTACTCATTAGAAGTACCTTGCTGAGGCACTTCTAATGAGTACCCATAACATATGTTTTCTTGGAGAAATAACAAAATTATCAATACTTTTTGGATGAAAAAGTTCCCTATCTGCAGCTATGTACAGTATGTATTTCTGACATATTTACTAATAATAAAGAGAAAATATACCTTTAGAATCTACCACTTGTGATCTTGACAGTTCATTGATTTGTGTACAGGCCGTCAATGCTTTTAATGCTGATTTCAAGGTAGTTGGATCTTGTGCCTATCGATGAAATAATAAAATTAGCTGTGGACAAAGAGCCTTCAGTGTATCCTGAATTACCTTGGCATTTTTATGCTAATAGCATGCTGAGTACAAATTTCAGCAGGCAGCATTTTGAACTATTTTTCTTTTTCTCAGAAAACAGACTTTGATGTTTCATTCAAACTGTATCCTAAGGAGATAATCTGCAAGAAATGTCAAAAGCCATTTTCTGGATATAAGTAAAATATCAATTTGCCAAGAGAGTGGTAAAGGTTAATCACATGCAGAACTCTAAGCTCTAGCTAAGAGGAGGTATCAAGTAAATCTTTTCTTATTTCTCCACAAAAAGCCTCCATTGTGGCTTCTCTTTAGAGGTCCCCCAAGGCACTTCTTATTGGTATCCACAACATAAGTTTTTGTGGAGAAATAAGAACATATCAAATTCCTTCCCTTTTCAGAGGAAAGGCAAAAACAAGTTTGACTGAGTTGCCTCCCCTTCAGTGTATCAATTCCCCTGAAGAGTATGGAGATGCTGTAAGGTAATCATGAGAAATAAGTATTTGGGAGCCATGGTTTTATAGTGTTGTAGGGAAAACAGCATTATAATAATACAGTGGAACCTTCATTTACAGTCATCTCCTTTCTATAACAATCATTTTCTGAATTCCTACAGTAATTTGACTAAATATTTAACCTCTCTATAACAGTCACAGCAGCCAATGTTATGGCTTCCCAAAGGGTGGCTGTTATAGAGAGGCAGCACTATAAATAACATTATCAGGAGGTCCCAGTCTATTACACTATACATGTATAAAGCTGCATTTAGTTTTACATTTGGGTTTGAGTACATGTATTTGTATACATTAGTTTCATAATACAAATATATAGTATTTAAGTCTTCAGACAAGCCTAAGCAGTGTGGATGCAGATCAGATGCCACAAAATGAAGCTTCTGATCAGGGTATACTCTAATTGTCACTCATCCAGCAGTTTATAGACACATCAACATTAAAATGTTCACATTATAGGACCAGTATGGTAAGGAGTTGGGTTGTCCAAATACTTAGGCTAAATACAGTGCAGAACACTTTAATCAAAAATTAATTTACGGAAAAATAAATGTCCCCACACCTCCAACATTCTTTATATACCGACCTTGAAAACAAAGTCAAGGACCAAAATCTAATAAACTGGAAGACAAATCCATATGATATATCCATGCAAGTGTGATGAAAATCCGTCACTCCATTATGGAAGTATCAGCATACAAGAAATCATCACGACAATGCCGACGCAAAGGCTAACGGTATCTGCACCAAAACAATATGTGCCCCTCTCAGCTTCCATGGGGGAACATAATAACTGGTGACATGAATATGGGCTTCCTGTAGCTATTGTTTTCATAAAATATAACATGCTGTGGCAAATCATTCGAACTATCCCACTAAAAAAAAAAACATAATATACTACAATTTACACAGGAACCTCTACTAATAGACAGGTCTGAATAATCTCCCTATAGCAGCCACCTTCTGACTTCCCAAAATGCTGGCTTTATTGTATATTTAACCTCTGTACACCAACCCTATCACTACAACTAACTTGATACATTCCCAATGATGGCTGTTGAAGAGGTTGCACTGTATATTGTTTTGATATTTGTGATAGACTGCTTAAGGTGAATGGATACACTTTGTGGAGAAATTCCATTTTGGAGATGATATTTTTAATATGCGTTAGCTTTTCTGTATTTTGATATGTGCTTTTAGTTAGAAATATGTAGTAGCTTTGTAGCCTTTGTTTACTATATATATTAGCCTTAAGTTTCAGTTGCAAAAGTATATTGGCAGCTACGTATTAACACAGTAAATGGAAAACTGTATAGAAAGGAGAGCTATAATCGGTTTTATGCAAATTAGATTATCTGGGTCAGAATTTTGAAGGGTCAATTTTGTTTAGAAAATGATTACTTTTGAGAAAACCCCCATTTCTTGGAGTTTCTGAATTGTGTCATGTAAAAACCAACCTTTTGTTTTATAAACTGAGTATATATTTGGTCAACTTCCTTAAATGAATTTGCTATGATAATATCTGAATATTTGGTTAATATGCTTACTTTGCAGTACTTCTGATTTCTATTTTTTGGGCAGTAAAATATATAAGAATAAGATATTTGGAAATACTTCCAGATAAGGAAAGTGGAACTTTGACCCAATTCTTAAAAGTTGTCCAAAAAGTATGAAAAGAGCTTGTAATGTATTTTGAAAGTTCAGAATTAGTAGATATTTAGAGGAAAGTAGCCTATAATGTGAAATTCTATGCAGCTGTGGCTTGATACCACTAAACTGCCAAAATTTTGCAAAGTTTTAGAGAACTTCTGATTGGACAGGGAATTAGACCCCTATATGGGTGTGTCCAACCTAAAAGTTATTGTTTTAGCTTTCTAGATATTGTCAGAGGTTGAAACATATTTAGCTATGTATTTTTAGGTGTTTTAATTATACAAATATATTGTTTAGAACCTGAAAAAAGAATAAATGGTAAATTTCTAAGAATGATGTAAGGTACCTTTTTGCTGACCTCCTTTAAGTGCCTTACCTGTAAAATTTACTGGGAAATTAATCTTATCCAAAAATGTTTGCATATTGTGTGGAGTGATAAATATCCAGGAAATAAGTCCTCCAATTTTGTTAGAATGTACCGGGAGGCTTGCATTAATTGAAAAATTATGTTTAACTGACTGAATGGAGGCCATTGTTGTTTTTACTGGAATCAAGAAATTAATACGCCTCTCTGAAATTAGAATTTTGAAGTAAATGAAATATTTGGATGGACAAAACTATCATTTTCTTAAATAAAGTTTTATTTAGTTTAAAGAGTTAATTATCCATGTTTTGCTTTATTCTTTTAAAGAATATCAAGGAACTACTTTTTATCTGGAACTAACACAGGAAACAAGTATTAGCTTTATGAAAAGATGTTATGATCTTTTTGGCTGAAGGAATTTCTGTTTGAGTTTCATAAGATTTTCATGTTGGAACAACATACTTTGATTAGTTGAGCATTGCATTGTGAAAAAAAATATGTTGTACAAGTTTCTTTTGAGTTTAAGTGCAATTTTTCTGTACTTTTATGGGAAAAAATTGTTGGTTTGAGGCCCAAGGGAATTATGGGTATTTTCCCCATTTGGGAAATAGAACATTCTCCTGGGCTGATCCATTAGTAAGGTGGCAGCCAATGATATTGTTGAGATTATGTCATGTGATGCAACAGGCTGAAAAAGTAGTATATATTTGTCATTTGGCTTGCTGAGTGTCATTCTGTGAACAGTGATCGACTAATCAACATGTTTGCAGTCTGATACTCTAAATTTAATATTTTTACTTTTATTTAATTTGTCTATTCAAGATCTTTGGGAAATCACAGTAAGATTTCTTTGTAATTTTAGTAAATCATTATTTAATTGAAACATTTTTGAATTTCTTTTTCTGAAAGATATTAGAGAAATATTGCATATTTACTCAGAAAATAACTTAAGTGGACTTAGGGAAAATAGTTTGAAATGTTAGTGGCTCACAGGCACATGCTGTGTTTGCACGAGATTGTGTGGTATCTTGTGTAGCATGAGATGTGAGGTTCTCATGTACAGTTTATGTGTTTCTGAGTTGTGGTTTCTGTATTTTTAATTTAACATTTGGCAGTAATTTCGAGTTAAGCTAAGAGATAAGAGTGATTTTATATTGAGATTTTAAAATTGTTCAGCTTGCTTGTTATTGGGCTATGAAGGAGTATTGTGTGGTATACTCCTAACATACGTGTGAGGTTGTATCCAGTAATTAAGTTGGCTGAATGGTTATTCATTATTTTTAAGGAAAGAATGTACTTGTAGTCTATTAAAATTTCATCCCTGCTTTTAAAGAAAGGATGTGTGGTTCCTTTTGAGGGCAAGTGTGTTTGTCCATAAAGGCAGACCTATTTTTTTTTGTGAGGTACTTTGATTTTCTCTGCTTTTTTGGAATGGGTTTTGATTGTTGTATCAGAAGCCTTATGCGAGATGTATCAAGGAAATAGAAATAAAATAGACCCTCTTTCTTTCTAGCTTTGGCCTTTCTTATACCTTCACTCTTAAAGTGGCTCTGAATGTGCGAAAGGCTGCCCATTTGTGCATTTTGGAGAATTTATTTTTCTGGTTTGTTTTTTTGGCATGTAATTCCAGTGAATTCACTTGCCTGGCTCTGTCAGAGTATGTTTGGTTACTCTAGGAGCATGTGAGGTTGCTCCCAGGTCCTGAGATGTGAATTTACTGTTGATAAAATTTGGTTATCAAAATTGCAGGTTTTTATCTGGACATTTATGGTAATTGAATAAATTGGTACTGAATCTTGAGACTGTTCATGTGGGCACATTAGTTTGGTATAGGGATACTGAATAAATTTGGGCTGCACAACTGGCGGTGTAGTGGATTTATTTGCTAGACCCTATTATTCTCCCCCCTTGCCCGTGAAATTCAGCTGGCATTAGTTAAGTCAAACTGTAAATGCTGTACTTTTGTCTTTGTGCATGCATTGTGACTTACATGCTGTAGAAAGAAACAGAAATTAGATAAATATTGGGAAATTTTAAAATGTCTTTGTTTTTAACCAAATCCCCATAAGGATATTTGTGTTTTCAAGTTGACGAGTCTGGTGGCCAACAGGCTTATCAGATTGAGCCGTGGTGCTTTTAAACCTGAATCAATCTGTGGTGTCATCCTGACGGTAGTAAAGTAAGAAGAATCAATCCGGTCTCACTAAAAATTGTTTGAGGGTTTTACCACAACTTCAAAGATCTTGTTGACATTTTGTAAAGGACAAGTTGCTTCCCTAGTATATAAAACTTACAAAAATCGGGACTACTCTTATGGGAAAGAATATTTCATCTCTCTAGAATTCCCTCTGCTCCCTTCTCAATTGTATTACTCTTGAAAGAAAGAATCTACTCCTAACGTTTCCTTGAAGAGATGACCATATTCAGAAGGGAGGCAAATATCATGTCAGTGTTGTTTCCCTTTCAGGTATATCCATTCCCCTAAAATGGAATGTACAAACTTCAGTTCTAACAAGCCTCACCTTTATGAACTCTAAGAATACAGTAGTTCCTCCTTTCTCACAAACAAGATCAACTGCTGGTATAGAGTGTGGTAGAATGTGTCCTATAGTTCCAAGGCCTCGGATGAGGACAGATTTTTGACACAAAGTCTCACGGATCAGTGTGAGACAATTATCACAGATGTTTGCACCAAACTCTCTGAGATATTGGGAGGTATCTGTGGTGAGGTTAAGAAGAAGGCCCAGAGAAGTTTCTAGAATTTGCACACTCACTGGCTGGTCTAGTCTGGTCCTATGGGAAATCTGAATAAAAGAATTAAAAAGTATTAAGAGAACTGTAGAGAACAACAGGACTGGTGAGATTGAAAAAGCCAGACTGAAAAGCCACAAAGCATTGGTCAAGAGCAATCTAAAAATAAAACATCTGATTGTATTAATTTAATTTACATGATATTTATAGAAAAGATACAAGCCTCCAAAATTACATCTGCCAATAGGTTAAAGAGTACATGTAGTACAATACTGGAAAGAGCAAAAAGAAAAAAGATGGTTTATGTGGAAAAATAAGAAAAGTACACTGCAATACCGTTATAACATGGTCGGTGGGGTCCAAGGTAGCTGACTGCGTTGTAAGTGATCATGTGTTATAATGGTCAGACATAAACTTGGTCCTCTTACCCCACCTGCTTCTATACTTTAGAGTTCTCTGTGCAATGCGATGGAAAAAAATTCATACACATGAACTGTTACACATAATTAAACTTTATTTAATGAAGAAAGCTAATCAGTTCTTCTTAAACAGCCAAGAAGCCCAATTCTTTTGAGAGTAAATAAATAAATTCATCCTTTCTGTCTGTTGTAAAGGAAAGACCCGCAGAGAAGAGTGGGAGACCAGAATGCATTGAAAAGCCGGGAATCAGTGTATTAGCATAAGTGTATTAGCCTTTATAGTTATCACTGATGCAATTACCTGTATAGATTGGATATTAACCCTTAAAGTGCCATGCAAATTTGCAGCAGACAACATTTTGAATTTTTTGTTTAATATTATTTATTTTTCAGAGAAAGTAAGTCTTGACATTTCATGTGAATCATCAGCTTGACTATTCTCTGAAAAAAATAAAAGTGTGTTTTCTACTGCAGTTGTGATTGGCGCTTTAAGGGTTAAATGAAGTTATACACTTTACACTCTCAGGCATTTGTTTTTTTCAGCAGCTCATCTATATATCAGTTAACCCTTAAACTGCCAATCACAACTGCAGCAGACAACAATTTTGACTATTTTTTTATTTGCCAGAGAAAACAAGTCCTGACATTTCATGTGAATCGATTCACATGAAATATCAAAACTTGTTTTCTCTGAAAATAGAAAAAATAAATTAAGATTGTCGTCTACCACAAATTTTGCTTGGCACTTTATGAGTTAAATGTGTTTGCAACCTAGGATAACATCAATGCGTTTTTCGAGGGCATTGACAGGAGGGCATTTACCGTTATTGCAGCTAGATCAAAGTTGATTGACAGCTACAGTTTAAACTAACCCTTAAAGCGCTAAGCAAAAAATTGTAGCAGACAACATTTTGAATTTTTTACTTATTATTATTATTTATTTTTCAGAGAAATAAGTCATGACATTTCATGTGAATCATCTGCTAGGCAGATGACTCACCTGAAATGTCAATACCTCATTCTCTGAAAAAAAAAAAATAAATAAAGTAAAATTGTTTCTGCTGCAGTTGTGATTGGCGGTTTAAGGGTTAAGCGGTTTAAGGGTTAATCCTTTATCAGTCACCAGGTAGATGAATGAAAAATATGACACCTATTTAGTGCTCTGTAATAGCCAAAAGGCAAAATACTGATGACAACTTTGGAAAAAACACAGAATGTGTAAATCGGCGAGGGTACGGTCATGGCTAACGACTTTTTTTACTTGCTGAGTTCCGCGGAAAAATTGGGGAAAAACTGCACAAAAAATGTGAGCCACAGACCAACCGCATTATAATTGGTTCCACGTTATAAGGGACCACATTATAACCACATTCCAATGCATTAACCTTGGTCCTGCTGAACCCGCATATGCCCTGCCTTTGCAAACAGTGTAGATCCAGGTCAGCTCGCTTTTGAAGAAGCCAACTGATCTGGATCTGCACTGTTTGTCATTATGAGAATTTGTATCAACAACCAGGATCAAGTAATCTGACTGGTTGAAAATTAGAAGTGGGTGTGGCATCTTAATTTATTCAGCATGGCTTTTTTTGATGCAGAAAAGCATCTTATCTAGGGTTCTAAATTTTACACTTATACCATTGCTGTCTACCGATACATTCTACAATATCCAGTAAGATTGCAAATGATAGTCATAGCAGTGTCCTTACTGTGGTTGATCAGGGTATTCTAGAGTATGCAAAAACTTTTCAAAGTCTGTCAATCTACCTGTCAAAGAAATGATTAATGCTTAGCATGCTTGGCAAAAATTTCAGAAGAAGATATTTTGAAATACTTTCTTATTTTTTCCCAGAAAAAAAAGATTAGACATTTCATGCAATTTGTCTTCTTGTGAGACTCATCTCCAGAAAATCACTTCTCATATGCCTCAGATGTACATGTATTTTTCTTAAACTCTTCTACTTCTTTGTAAATATTGTACCTGAACTGTCATTTCACATGAAAACTGAATAACTGTGTGTACATGAGGTTTAATAAAAACAAGTTTCAGAATGAAAAATCTTAGTTTGGAGTTTAACTTTTACTACTCTCTGGGCTAATTCAGCTGATGACAAACTGATATTTTTCTTATTTTTCCCAGAAGATAGGTTCTGACATTTCATGCAAACTGTCTCCTAGAGAGACAATTTGTATGTAATGCCAAAGCCTATTTTCTGGGAAAAAGAAAAAAAAAAGAAAAAAAAAAAAAAAATTCAGACGTCTGCTGAAATTTTTATCCAGAATGCTAAGCGTTAAGAAAGCAGAAAGACTTACTATTAGTTTTGAGCAGTTTTCCCACACCTCTTTTCTAGCCAGCAGCTTGTCTTGAATGAACTTGTCTGTAGACAAGTTTGTTACAATGTTAATACATAATGGTAGCAGTGGCTGTCGACAGGAACCTTCCCGCTGAAAAAAGATAAAAGCAGTGCACTCTTGCAAAAAAACAACCTTTCTTATACATCACAATTACCTTAAATATCCTATATAAGCTAAATGAATAGTACGATCTGACAAGATCTTAAGAACTTTCTGGTAAAACCTTAACATAAAATTTCTAAGTCTGTGATCTTGACCTCTAGGTCACAGGGTAATTATAGGGCTGAATAAAATATTTTGAACCAATATCTATAATCATGCCAAATATAAAGTAAATTCATGCAAGGATTTAGAAATTAAGATATCTTAAAAACTTTGAAGCAAAACTTTAACATGAATTTCTAAGTCCTTGACCTTTACCTCTAGGTCATAAGCAGGTGTGGGGATAGTGTTGAATAAAATTTTGGACCAATATCTACAATCATGCCAAATATAAAGTAAATCCATGCAAGGATTTAGAAATTAAGAAATCTTAAAAACTTTGACATAAAACTTTAATATAAAATTTCTAAGTCTTTGACCTTGACCTCTTGGTCATGAGCAGGGGTGTGGATAGTGCTCAATAAAATGTTGGACCAACATCTATAATCATACCAAATATAAACTAAATGAGGATTTAGAAAACATAAGGTCTTAAAAATTTTGACGTAAAACTTTAACATTTTTATTAACGTTGACACTGGGGGTAATGCAATAGCTCTTCCTGTACTTTCATACAGGTAAGCTAAAAAGAATCAGATAAAAAATAACCGAGAAAAGGTGGAGACATCGCTTTCCCCATTATAGGTCGATGGGGGCTTTCTGTTGCCATGGAAACCAGTTTTGATCTGATCTGCCCTAAATCTAATGCAGCCTTTCCTTCACCCAAAAGATGCTACTGATAAGTTCTGACTAAAATTGGCCAACTGGTTTTTTGTGTGTGTGTGTGTGTGTTGAGATTTTACGGCCCAGTTAACCCAATGGGGTCATGTCAGTTTACCTAACAACACCTTTACTGGGCAGACTTAGTCCTCTATGCAGTTAACCAGTATTGTGCACATTCTTTCGCCAGGAATTGACACCTGTCCTTCTTGAATCAGCAGAAGGAAGAGAATGACTGTAGAAAATGTTTCATGGAGATGTAAAAATTCTTATTATTGCCCGGGCATTTATTAGCATCATTATTTTTCATAAAGAGGGAGGTGAACATTTATCAGAGGCTACAGTGTTCGATAAATGTAGGAAGAACTCCAAAATATTTAAGTTCTCCTCCGATGACTGCCACATTGATATCAGGAATGGAAGTATATACTAGCGTTACAACAGATGTGTTAGGTACAGTGTTATAAAAAATGTGTCTGCCTCTCTAAGAGAATTGTAGTACCTGGTGGAGGATTCAAAATCCCATGTTCATATCTTTTATTTGGCCCAAGAGAGAAAAACTGACTTGTTTGTGATTATTATAAATAGTAGATTTGGAAACTAACTACATGAAGTAGTAGCAACATTTTTTTCTAAACTGACTGGTGGGCATTTATTAGAGGCTGGAATTTCCAAGAGAAATGACAAAAAAATAACCGATTTTCTGGCCCAAATTGGGGGGATTAGCCTTTATTAGAGCATGGGCATTTACTAGAATTTTTATGGTATTTGTTCAAAAGTGTGGACAATGGACCACGGATGCCTGAGCCTTGCTATACTATAAGCTCACTTGTGAGCCTTCAGCTCCAGTGAGCTAAAAAGCTGGTGAAAAAGTGCAGACCTGAGCAGATCCAGCAGTCTGATATTGGTTTACAATGATCATTCACCGTCTGTCTGAATCTGTCCAAATAGCTAGGGGAAACAAGTTCATGAGCTATACAACTGCGTTGTATATCCAGGGACTTGTATCATCTGCTCAAAGCATTTGAAGTCTACTGGCACAATACCTAGAAGTTCCGGACTGTGTGTGTACAGGAAGCAGACTGTACATAAGGCAGGGCTCCAGAAAACTGAAAAGTAGTCGGCCTGAATCGAAAATAAGAATCCTGGACTAATTTTAAACATTCAAAAACGCTAATAATTCGGTCCAATATTTAGGACATTTTCACTGATTTGGTCCAATATTTAGGATATTCTCAAATTCTAAACTTACACAGCTCAAGTATCAATCCGTTAATTGCCCATGATTAATCTAATAATCGCCAGGTATTGGCAGGTAATTTATGTAAACAATGTCAGAAAACAAGTTACCTGAGATCTTACCGTTCATCGCATTGTCTCTATTATCGCGAGACTACAGTAGTCTTGCAAAAGTAATTAACTTCAGGCGGTGTCATTGAAGTCAAAAGACGCTTTGATGTGTGTTCGATGTTTTGGTTGTTAAAAGAAATCTGTTTTGCTATTTTTGTAAAGTGATGCAATTAAAAGACCTTGACAGATGCGGTGAGGAATGATAATTAATTTGGCAGTTTCTTAACCTTGTTTGATCAATTGAATTAAAAGATCCATTAATAAGTTAAATACTTTGAGTAATGTAAAGGTAGGAATCTGCATTTTGGGTATATAAAGTACGAATTTTCCTTCAGTTTTCGCCGTTCGATTTTATTGCAAAGGCACATCACACCATCATATCGATCTTCAAAAAGTCAAACGACCGGCTTGGAAACCCGGTCCAAGACAAAAGCCGACTAGGCAATGGGAATCTGCAGAAATGCGGTCAGAAAGTTGGATTTCAGTCCCGCTTCAATCCTGCAAATTATATTATCAGGCTATATCCGGTTGTCTCAGCTGTCTCCCCTGTCCACCTGTCAATCACGTAAGGTATCTTCAATTATGTACGATGTGCCGGCCAACAATTTCTTATCTTGTATTTGCTTTTATATGCATAGGTAAATATTGCATAAAGGTTTGAAATCAAGTACCCAAGAATACATAACGGGGTACAGAAATCGGGATTATTATTAAAAAGGATTTATAGGACTTTGCCAATTGTCATTAGTTTTCGTGACAGGTGATATTATATTTTGCTTTGGAAATTGGCTCGTTGATGACGTCATTATTATTGGCTGGACCGATTCAGATTTCAAAATTATGCCCTGGCATAAGTATTTATGAGCAAGGGTTTTGCATTTCCTACCTAACTACATGTGCACCTAGCAAAGACACAGTTCAGCCTGTGAATATGCTTGAATGTGAGAAACTGTACCTTCTTACATGTGTCCAGCCAACTAACAACAGCCTGCATACATGTCCAATCTGATCAGTCATTGTTTTCCTCTGAAGAAACCTTGCATCCTTGGCTATCCAAAGATGCCCTGTGATCAGTCTGGCCTGATGCCTAGGCTGATCTAAGTCTTGGCTGGATGCATGTCTCAACGTGTATTTTCCCATGTTGTGACCATTATGCAAAACATCAGATCAGAATGCGGTTGATTCTGTGAGGTATATGGTAATAGTTCTAGGATAATTTTTCTTATACCACCATAATTAACGTGTTGTGGATACACAAGAAGAGCCTCAGCAAGGCACTTCTAATATGTACCCACAATTTGATCAAGCACTGGAGAAAATTATTCAAGAAATGAAAATGGGTCTATTCTATAAGGAAAGGGTATGCTCTCCCTGGGAGCAAATTCTTACCTTTTTAGAGTAGACCTCTTTCCAGAAGGAGCTTGGTGTGCAAAAAATAAAAATTGTCTCCCTTGCTTAAAATGCAGATAATCTACCAAGTCTACTGAATCTCCTTACTACCAAGTATCACATTTAAGCAGTGTAGTCAGTACCATCCCTGTCTAGCTAGACACTATCTGGTTCATGAACACAATATCTAGATCATGCAAGTACCAAACAGTGAAGACCATGAGTAGACAGTTCAGAGAGACTTTAGTGTTCACATACATGTAGGGCACAATATTTCTGCTGTGCCCCAAACAGCTGATGAAAAGATTCACAATATCATACCTACCAATAAAAGTTCAAAGGCTGGAAGAACACTTTCATCTAGTTTATCCCTCAATTGAGCTTTAAATCTAAAGAAAATATAATCAGAATTCAAGATAAGAGGATTATCCACATAAATTTTTAATTCTTTCTGAAAACATATGTTGTGGGTACTCATCAGGTGCCTGAGCAAGTTACTTCTGAAAAATACAACAGCATGTTTTCATGTAGAAATAAAAAAAACCCAAAAACATCAACAATATGTTTAGATTGAAAAAGTGCTATATCTAGTCTACATCATCAGTATATATTCCGATCAGAGCTTTTTTATCAGTAGATTCTACTGTATCCACATATTCAGTATTAAGTGGACAGCCAAATACTCCATTCTGATTATGTTTCACATGCTGATATGAGTCCGACGAAGGCTTTTGAAGTACAGTATCAATGGTTATAATAGAATGCACACTGAAGAGTTGCACCATTATTTTTAGTAAGTTTATCTTATTTTTGTTTGTCTGGTGTGGGTAATGAAACTTTGTGTTTTATCCTATGCTTTAGAAGCTGCACTAAGTCACACTGGCTGGAAGCTGAAGATTTTGTTTGTGTTGAGGTTTTACGGCCACTTCAACCCAATGAGGTCATGTCGAGTGTGGTCAGTTTACCTAGCCACTTTTACTGGACAGGCTCTAAGCAGTTAACCAGTATTGTGCACATTCTTTCGCCAGAAACTGTCAACTGCCCTTCTTGAATCAGCGGAAGGGAGAGAATGACCATAGAAAATATTTCATGATCAAATCTCCACGAAGAATGTCGCTGACCTAGCGGGGGTCGAACCTACAACCTCCTGATTACCTGTCGGATGTGCATCTAACTAAGCCATTGAGGCCAGCATGGAAGCTGAAGATGACTTCTGACTAACTATATGATTTTGTTTAGATGATAACGATGGTTTGGCGTTTTACTTCTTTTTTTAACATTATTTAAGTCATATCAGGATGCTAGAAGGTGATAATGAAAGGTTCTGTGCAATGAAGTGCTGTACAGTCTTGAGATGAATTCTGCAACCAGTGGGATTTGATCAAACTTACTTGTTTTCAAGTGCCATATTGTTGAGAAGTCCAGCAGCTGGGGTACCAGTTGTAGCATTAGTTCTTATCATAGTAAACAAATATGTCAACAACCTGAACAAAAAAAGATGTGCATTCAACTTCACCTACCAACAGAAAGTTACAGAATTGGCAAAAATTAACCCTTAAAGTGCTAAGCAAAACTGTAGCAGAAAACATTCTATGTTTGTTTGTTTTTTAATTATTTTTCACAGGAAATAAAACTTGGCATTTTATGTGAAATGTCAGACAATTCACATGAAATGTCAAAATTTTATTTTCTCTAAAAAAAAAAAAAAAATAAATAAATAAATAAAATCAATATGTTGTCTGCTGCAGTTGTCTGATTAGCACTTGAAGGGTTAAAAAAAGGATTTATAATATTTCTAAAATATATTAATTTGATTGTTGTAGGAAAATAAATGTTTTTCTATATGCAGGTGGCAGAAACCCAGGTCAGGTGTCCTCCACTTGCAGGCTGACCAGGTTTTTCACTGTTTACTGTGTACATTTTATATGCTGGTCTTGTATTCATTTCACTTTCAACTTTACAGTTTCATAAAAAAAAAAAAAGGGCTTTGTAAACATTGCGGAGCCATAGGAGGTATCATAGTGTGCCATATCATCTGGCTCTGTATTCATCTTTAGTTTTGGATCTTCAATGTTTGCCTTTTTCTTTTCTTCTATTTTGTGCTTCCACTGCTACATTGTTTTTAACTTTTGTCTCACATCCTTTCTATGACCATGCAAATTCAGAGGACATGTAATTCCAATTAAAACAAGAGGCCCATGGGCCACGATTTGCTCACCAGAGTAAAATAGCTATTGTATATCTGCAGATGCCATGCAACATTCTTCCAGTACTGCCTCAGCAACTGGGACAGAAACTTGACCATGCTGTAACACGGTCATCCTAGGATCATCATTTGAACAAACTTGGTAGACCTTGCATCTCATGTGCTATATACCAAGATTCAGCCTCAAAGATTTCATGGTTCTGAAGATTTTTAAGTGTTTTTTTTTTTAACCTCAAAACTTACTGGGTACTGGAGAAAATTTTTAAGCGTTTTTATCAAATATGGGCATGGCAGTCATCTTGTTCAATAGTGCAGAATCATTTGAACAAATTGATAATACCCCTTCTACTGAAGGCCCCATGTGAAATCTGGTGAATATTGGTCAAGCAGTTTCAGGGAAGAAGACATTTAAAGTTTACATGATTTTATACATGTATATAATCCAGGGGCAAGGGCAGATAACCCCGAGGGGATAAAATTTTGATTGTAATTAAAAAAATTTAATTCTTTAATCATGCATTGTAAGTTTCAGCCATTGAACTTAAATACATTTTGAGAAAATGATTTTTCAACATTTTGTATGGGGGTGCAACTTTGACCGTGCCATAAAAAGGTCAAAGGTCACCCTAGGATCATAATCTGAACAAGCTTGGTAGACATTGAATCTTCGATGCCATATATGAAGATTCAGCCTCAAAGCTTTCTTGGTTCTGGAGAAGATTTAAGGTTTTTTTTTACAATACATGGGTATGGTGGCTATCTTGTTCAATGGTGTGGAACCATTCAAACAAATTGTCAATATCCCTTCGACAGAAGGTCCCATGTGAAAATAGTTGTAAATTGATCAAGCTCTTTCAGACAAGATGTTTGAAGGTTAAGGGATTTTATACATGTACATTTTTCAATATTTTCCCCATACAAATATATACAAATGCATAGGGACACAAATTTGACCTTGCCGTAAAAAGGTGAACAGTCAACCTATATTCACCATTTGAACAAACTTGGTAGACCTTTCGTCCCCAATGCTATATACCAAGATTCAGCCTCAAAGCTTACTTGGTTCTGGAGAAGATTTTTAAGTGTTTTTACCATATATGGGCATGGTGGCCATCTTACTTAATGGACCATGACCATTTGTACAAATTTTCAATCCCCCTTTGATGGAAGGCTCCACATGAAGTTTGAAAAAATTAGTTCAGGGGTTTCTGAGGAGAAGTCTTTCAAATGTGTAGACGGACGACAGACATATGGATGACGGAAGGGGAGGGATCACAATAGCTCATCCTGGTGAGCTAAAAAAGGACATGTAATTCGAAACTCATAAAATGACATGTACGTTCCTTAACCCATTGGGGAGGGGTGGGGGGTGGGAGGGGAACCCTGGGAGGGGAACCCTGCAGATTAGACATCCAAATCATACCTAACCCTAGGAATTTGACGGAAAAAAAATTGACACATGGGCGGGGTATTAGACACCTAAAAGGGAAAATCTAGAAGAAACTGTAGGAGGAGTTTGCCGGAAACAAAAAGTTAACAGATATTATCAAAGGGGCATAACTCTGTTAATATTTGGTGTACTTTAACCTTGAAATAATATGTGCTGCTCCACACCATAGTCTAACAAAAAATCAATTTTCAGCTTGATTGGATGTAAACTGTAGGAGTTAGCCAGAAATGAAAAGATTATGGAAATTTTTAATGGGGCATAATTCTGGTAATATTTGGTGTACTGTAACCTCGAAATAATATGCACTGCTCCACATCATAGTGTAAGTATTTACAAAGTTTCAGCTTGATTGTATGTAAACTATAGGAGGAGTAAGCTGGAAATGAAAAATTTTCAAGAAATTTTCAAAGGGGCATAACTCTGCTAATATTTGGTGGACTGTATCCTCTAAACAATATGTGCTGCTCCACATTATGGTCTTACTATAAATCAAGTTTCAGCTTGACTGATGTAAACTGTAGAAGGAGTTAGCCGGAAACGAAAAGTTTACCAAAATTTTCAAAGGGACATTACTCTGCCAATATTAGGTGGACTGTAACCTCGAAACAATATGCGCTGCTCCACATCATGGTCTAACTAAAAATCAACTTTCAGCTTGATTGGATGTAAACTGTAGGAGGAGTTAGCTGGAAACGAAAAGTTTACAGAAATATTCAAAGGGGCATAACTCTGCTAATATTGGTGGACTGTAACTTCGAAACAATATGCGCTGCTCCACATCATGGTCTAACTATAAACCAAGTTTCAGCTTGATTGAATGTAAACTGTGTGAGGAGTTAGCCGGAAACGAAAAAGTTTACAGACAGACAGATGGATGCAAGACCCCATAACATAATATGTTCCGTTTTTCAAATGGGCGTACAATAACAAATGATACACCATTGATTAGACTTGCTGAACTTACCTGCACATAATTATCATGTTATTAAATGGCAATATAGCTCAATAATATCAGACATGCACAATTTAATCTACTTTCACTTTCACAGCAACCAAGCACTCAGTTGGTGAAGAGCGCAAATGGGAAAATACCAGAATGTCTTATCGTGTGGCAAATCACGTTGTGTGTTCGCATTGTGCTGCAGCTAGCCGCTACATTTATCTTTCTTTCTATGGACTAGTTAAAAAAAAAAAAATGAGTTTCATCCTAATGCCAGCACATCCTATTTTGGCAGAGTGAGCACGTTAAAATTACAATGAAGAACATTAAAGATAATGTTATTAAATTAAATAAACAAATTACAACAGCAAGAAAAATCCTCGATCAAGTGCTGTCCTTTTTATACTTACTGTGATAATATAACCCCATGTGCTAAGACAGACAGACCTGATGCGGCAAACAGTGGAGACCCAGATCAGATGCCGCAAAATGCTTGGCTTCTGATCTGCATCTACACTATCTACCACACATCCAGCAATATAAAAGATGTAGCGAAATAAACTTGTTCAAATTTTAGGACCAGTATGGTAAGGCGTTATGGTGTCCAGATACTTAGGATAAATATGGTAACAGCCATTACTGTTTTTTTCACACGTCAATTAAATGGGCAAATACTTATTTTTGACATACAGATCAAGCGGTGTTGCGAAAATGAGCAGATCGCTCAAGGCAATTTCTGGTACACGGTAAGCATTTTGTGTTCACAAAAGTTATGGTTTGTTTTTATAGCTCCAGATAAGGTGTAAATTTTAAAGTCGAATATTAGAAAACATGAATTATTATGGACCAATTTTATTATGTCCTTTTGAAGTAAAAATTGGTTCGAGGCTTCAAAAACCGGTCTCGTACTGAAGAACCAGTATTTTCTCGAGTCCTGATTTGTACGTTTCATGAAGAAATCTTAAACGGTTTTAAAGTTATAGAGTGGACAAGAAATTTTTCCTGAAATAAACAAAGGGGAATAATTACATTAAAAATGAAAGTAGAGTTATGGATCTTTTTCTCTGCACATCATCTGATCATGCCTTATATTTGTACAAAGTTTCATGAAGGGATCTTAAAAAAGTTTTAAAGTTATAGAGCGGACTCGAAATAGTGCCATGTGAACTCTGACCTTGAAGTGTGACCTTGACCTGCATTGGGACCTGATTGATTTAGGAGTTCTGCACATGGAGTTCTGCACATCATCTTGGTGTGGCAAACATTTGAGCAAAGTTTCAAAACAATCCTTCAATAGATGATGGCGATATGGAGTGGACACATAAAGTTAACACACAAATGGACAGACAGATGTGACATGGCAACACAATACAAACCGTCTTTTGATAGGCATATAAAAATGACCTTATGAAAAAATGCAACCAAGACAGACTCAGATCAACCTGCATATCCACCTTCTGATTAGTATACATTGGTCAGTAACATAATATGTGACCTATAAACATTTAATAACAACAACACTGACACTGGTCAGACTACATGTATGTGCATGCTGATCTGGGTCTATGCTAGTTGCATATATCACTATAAGGCTGTTTTTCACTAACAGAGACTTGTATATAAAAATACCAAGTTTTGTGTATTAAACAGTAGATAGTGGTTTTTCTCAGTGTATAATGGTTTTAATGATGAGCAGATATCTTTGAGCCACATTGTGAAAAAGGATGCATCCTGAGCACATGTACACCGCAAAATATTAAATCACCCTCACATACTCGATTCTAGGTCCAGCAGACCAACTAGGATGCTTGAGTAATCAATGTCAGATCCATTGCAGACTTGACTAGGAAGACCCATTCCTTCCTTGTGTTGCACATTTGATGACATATTTTGGATTAAGGTAGCTAATGTGGAATTTACTGTATATGCAATTAGAATATAGAGAATGATGGTCACCCTTACTTTGGTATATCATATGTAGCAACAATTAATTTCCTCCCAATTTCCACCGCAGATAAATTAAATAACCAGTTAACAATAGTGTGTTTGACAATCTTCCCTTGTCCTTTGATTTTCACCTCCAGGAATCGTATACATTTCTTTGGCAGTTCTTCTAATTGAAGCATAATTTCGATGTTCTTATCTGGAAATATAGTTGTCATGTCATATAAAATAAGACAAATGCTCTGGATCACTTACCTGAGCTCCAGATAGCTAGTGGAAGTGATGGTGTCACTGGCTTGAGAGATGTTGCTGTTTGAACAGGTACCTTATGCAAGCAGTGAAAGAGCTTAGTAATGCTGCTTGGGTACACAGGCTAACAAAATATTCTTGATATAACTGCCTGAAGATACCTTTCATATGATGGAGCTCAAACTTTTAATATCTTTATTCTGGATGTAGTTCTGGGCCCAGTTGTTCAAAACTAAAGATGTCGTTAGTTAACGTATCATTAAAACTTTAATCATTAAATATGGCATATACGCTAATATTTTTGCTGAAAAAATATGAGTAGCTTTTGCATTTGCAGTTAACATTTTGACCACTAATGAGCTTGTTAAGCTAACGATGCTTTGAACAACTGGGCCCTGATTTCTGTCTGTTGGTAGATCTAGTTTTGCTTTGGGTCTTTTTTTCATAAACGTACAAAATTAATGACAGTGATTTATAGACCTTAGTACAGGCCTCCGTGGCCTAGTGGTTAAGAGCCCTTACTCTTAAACATTAGCTCTCTCACCACTGCAGATTCCAGCCTTTGGGTCACACGTGAAGCACCATTCTACAACAGAATGTCAGGTGGTTTTCTTTTTGAGTACTTCGTTTTTTGAAATGGGGCCACTGGTCTAGGAGGAGATGTTGTTTAAAAGATTTTTCTATTTTTAGCTCTGGCGGCCATCTTCTTCAGCAAAGTGAAACCATTCAAGCAGTTTTGGTATAGGAGCATAAGAGGAACATTTCTGTGAAATTATTTTGAAATTGGGCCACTGGCCTAGGAGGAGATGCTGTTTAAATTTTTTCTATTTTTAGCTTTGGTGGCCATTTTGTTCAGCCATGCAGAACCATTTTAGCAATGTTGGTACAGGAGCATAAGAGGAACTTTTCTGTGAAATTATTTTGAAACACTGAGCCACTGCCTAGGAGGAGACATTGTTTAAAGATTTTTTTTCTATTTTTAGCTCTGGTGGCCATTTTGTTCAGCCAAGCATTAAAATTTTAGAAATTTTGGTATAGGGGCATAAGAAGAACATTTCTGTGAAACTACATTGTATTTTGAAATCATGCTGTTGGCCTAGGAGGATGTTCTTTAAAGATTTTCTATTTTGGGCTCTGTCAGCCATATTATTCAGCCAAGCAGAACCATTACAGCAATTTTGGTAAAGGGGCATAAGAGAAACATTTCTGTGAAATTATTTTAAAATCGGATCTCTGGCCTAGATGTAAACATTTTTTTTTTCAATTTTTAGCTCTGGAAGCCATTTTGTATAGCCAAGTGGAACCATTTTAGCAATTTTTTAAAAGGGGCATAAGAAGAATATTTATGTGAAATTATTTTGAACTTGGATCACTGGCCTAGATGTTGTTTAAAGATTTTTCTATTTTTAGCTCTGATGGCCATTTTGTTCAGCTGAGTGGAACCATTTTAGCAATTTTGGATTAGAAGTGTAAGAGGAACATTTCTGTGAAATTGTGTAGAAATCAGGCTACTGGCCTCAGAGGAGATGTCCTTTAAAGGTTTTCTATTTTTAGCTCTGGTGGCCATTTTTCAGCAAGGGGCATAAGAGGAACATCTCTGTGAGATTATTTTGAAATCAGGCCACTGGCCTAGGAGGAGATGTCGTTTAAAGATTTTTCTATATTTAGCACTGACCGCCTCCTTGTTCAGCCGAGAAGAACCATTTGATCAGTTTTGGTTAAGGGCCATGAGTGAAAAATTTCTGTGTATTTAGTGGAAATTGGTTCAGTAGTTTAAGAAGAGATGTCGATTGGTTCAGTAGTTTAAGAGGAGATGACGGATGCAGGGTGATCACAATAGCTCACCTTGAGCACTTCAGGTGAGCTAAATATAAATGTGAAATAATAATACCGCGCCATTATCATGTCACAGGCAGACAACTGTCAAAATTGACAAACTTTGCCAATGAGCAATCCCAATCCAGATATCCACAATATCAAAAAGATATAATGCACATACCAAGTTTGGTGAAAATCCTTTGATATTTACTAAAGTTATCTTCTGGAAATGAAAATATGCACATGTTGCCGGCAGACAACCCTCTCAAAATTTGACAAAATTTGCCCATTAGCAATCCCAAACTAGATCTCCACAATATCAATGCACATATCAAGTTTAGTGAAAAGCCATTGACCTTTACTCAAGTTATCGTCTGGAAATGAAAATACAGATGGACAGACAAATGAACTGATGTTCGTTCATAAGGATGGACATTTGTTGGGTATTACAGTGTAAATTTTTTGGCTCATACCCAACAAGACCCCAAAATACCCAACAAAAGCCTCAAATTTATTGGGTACATTTTTTGGACACTAATGGAATAAATGGCAAGTACCCAATTCGTCTACCCAATATATGCCCATTCGTGGGCTTGGACAGATGGACGGACACGTAGACAGCCAAAGAGATATCATAATATAACCCGCCACATAATACCCCACCACTATCATGTGGCAGGATATAATGAAAAGGGGCTAAATGCATTCACAAAGTCAGTTCAGAGCATTGCTGCTTTAAATTAGAATTGAACACTAAGCATGTAGGGTAAAATTTCAGCAGACAATGTTTTGAAATATTTTCCTTATTTTTCCAAACAGGTTTTAACAACTGTCAAAGCCTATTTTCGTCCCAATTATATATTGATGAAAATTTGGTTAGACTGATTGATGGAGTTTATGGCCCAATCAATCCATTAGGGTCATGCAGAGTGCAGTCAGTTTCCCTAACCACACTTTTCCTGGGCAGGCTTAGTCCTCTAAGTGGTTAATCAAGACTTGTGCACATTCTTTTGCCAGAAGGCTTCACATGAAATTGGAAAAAAATTGGCCCAGGGGTTTCAGAGGAGAAGTCGTTCAAAGGTGTAGACAGACGATGGATGGCAAGTGATCTAGCTCATCCTCAGCCTCTGGCTCAGGGGAGCTAAAAATATTATCTGGATATGCCTCTTATTTGGAGCTATGATTTGTTGGCCAATTAAGTCTTCTCTCATGTGAATGTGACTTACACAACACTGGGTACCAGAACTTTCAACATAAATGATATGTACACTCAAAAACTGATTATGATGAAATAGGCTCATTTTGACTAATTTGGAAACAGAACCAATCAGGCCATTACTGGGTTGGGAGTGGGGCATAAGCAGTATTCTGAGATTCATTGCTTTCCTTGGGAGCAGACACAACAGAACCGCATGTTTTGATAGATCTTTTTTTCTCAATACTGTATGGTTCATTATATTTTCTGAAGTGCTCAAAAAATTTTGTTCAAAGCCTTGTAACTTACCATTCTCTCGACAAGCTTCTGTAAACATGATGAATGCTGACGCTAACATATCTAACTCTTCTTGAGATAAACTACGAGGTGATGCTGACAAACACCTGAAATATATTGACAATACTGGTAATCAAAACTCAGCAGGGAAATCAGAATACTGACAATCAAAACTCAGCAGGGAAATCAAGTTAAAATAATAAGGAATATCTATCAAAGAATTCATCATGGAAATGAAACTACATTTCAAAGAGTCATGACACAGAAAAGATATGCAGTTTACTGTGGAAATGTCTTTTTCTTCTTCTTCCTGTCTGTGGTCAGAATTCTTGGAAAAGAATGTACTGTTGACCAACGTAGGGGAAAAGAGACAACCTCCTCTCCTCTCAGTTAAAAGCAGTTGATAAAAACAGGTAAAAACATCTGTATGTGTCTCTTTAGCTCCCAGGAGTCAGCTGCTGCTGACCTAAGTCGACTGTGAACTCCTCGATGGTCTGGGCATCAGTAACCTGAACTGGAAGGCAGTTCCAATCCTGGATGGTTCTGGGGAAGAAGGAGTTCTTGTATGTACTGTTAGTGGCTGTAGGCTGGTATAGTCTTTGTTGACCTCTGGTGTGTCTGTCGTTTGGTTGCAGCAAGTCACCAAAGTCCAAGTCGACTGATCAATGCCGGATTTTATACAGGGTTGTCTGTCTTTCTTCCTCCTGCTTTCTAGTGTGTCTCATCCAAGATTCTCAACCATTCTTGTTACATAGCTGGGGTTTCTCTCGGAGTAGTTCCCATGGATAAAGCATGCTGCCTGTCTCTGCACCTTCTCTAGCTTAATAATGTCCTCTGTGCTGGCAGGGTCCCAGGCCGGGGATGCGTATTCCAACGTTTGGACGGACCAGAGTGGTATATGCGGTGCTCTTCACTTCCATGGTACATTCTCCGCAGAAATCCCAGTGTCTTGGACACCTTGGCAGTAACTACATCTACGTGTCTGTGCCAGCTGAGGTGTCTAATCTGTGCTTCCCAATAACTAATATTTTGACAAAGGCAGACCTACTTTAAAGCAGATGACTGTAACTGTTGATGCGTACATATTAATGAACTTTCAGAAGTATGGGATTCAGAAGAAACAGACATATGCAAACAAAACTGAAGCTTGACTAGTAAGTTGGCCAATGTGGCTCAATTTTGGGGTGATGAGCTGCCTGTACTGATGAAGTTTGTTGATGATTTCGTGTTTTAAGACTCAGTGCAATGAAGTACCACAGTCATGAACTCTACCTCTAGTGGGATTTAAATCTGGGACTGAAGTCAGGAATGCTAACCGCTCACTCACACAGACACTTCTGATGACATTTGAGTAGGACTCACTAATACAGGAGTGGAGATAATTATAAGCCCGATCCTGAAACACTGCTCAGTGATCAAGAATTTAGTAAATGTAGTTCTCAGATGTGATCTGAGATGGTGGGATGTTTAATGCAGTAATGAAGAGAAGCTACAAGTCTGATACAGAAAACCTGACTAGGTGTCAATTTTCACAAAAAGCTGTTCATGATGACTTAGTTTCATGGGAAGTGTCCCTAAATATTTTTTTTTTTGTATATACAATTTATTTTTATTTTCAAAATTTCAAAAATCATGCAAATTATACTAATCATACTTATCAATAACTTTATATTGCAGACTGCTTCACTCTGTACCAATAATTTATAACCATAGAAAATCTAGATATCAAATTACGCATAAATAAAATGTTGTATAATTCGATGGATGTTTGCTCAATATGACATTGCCTTGGATTCCCATCCCCAGTACCAAAGTTCCAGCATTCCCCATGCTATGTAACAGTCAGCAAACATTCAATCTGTTTACACAGACCATAAAGTTTACAAACAGAGAGAAAACTGGGACAAAAAAGAAGGACAGATCTGTCCATTCTTTTTTCTCATTCTTTCTTCCTTTCCTTTTTTTGTTACTCATAATTAAGCTAAGCATTGATAATTTTTCAAATACACAAGGTAATCTAATATATATTCTTCCTTTTTTCATGTAGATACCATATTGACCTCAAGCATTTGGACAGACATGCCTGACCAAAGAGAGTAGATCTCACAGACTGTGGCATCTGATCAGGTCCACATTGCATGTCATCATCTCATAGCCTCCAATAGTTAGACTGACCTAGTTTTTTGATTGTGTTGAGATTTAAGGAGACATGTCAACCCTTGTGGGTCATTTTGTGTCATCTCCCAGAGAAAGGGAGAAGAGAGACTGAAGAAATAGTAGAGGAGATAAAAGAAAGGGACAGGGGAAAAAGAGGAGAAAATGAATGAAAGTAAAGAAATAAAAACATTCCCCTTCTACCCTTACCTGCTGCAAGGATAACAGGCATTGCCCAACTATAAGCCAATCTCAGTTGGACGCCCAAGTGATGTAAGATACACGACACCTTTGCCTCACCCAACCACCCCTAGACTGACCTAGCCACAAATGTTTTGGACATACATGATAAAGAGCCAAAAAAATCCTTAAATAATGGGATGCATGATGATTTTTGAAGACGCTCGTGTTTGTGTGGACAAAGATATGAAGTTAACCCTGAAATTCTAACAGGGATTGTTTGTTTGTATTGAGGTTTTACGGCCCAATTAACCCATTGAGGTCATGTTGAGCACAGTCAGTTTACCAAACCACACTTTCACTGGGCAGGCTTAGTCCTCTAAGTGGTTAACCAGTATTGTGTGCATTCTTTTGCCAGAAACTGATAAGTGCCCTTCTTGAATCAGCAGAAAGGAGAGAATGACCGAAGAAAATATTTCATCATCAATCTCCACGAAAGAATGTTGTCAACCTGATGGGGGTCGAACCTGCAAATTCCCGATCACCAGTAGGATGTGCATCCAACTGAGTCAACGAGGCAGGAACAGTTTACAAACAGTAAGTCACTGTAAACTAGTTTTGTTCAAAGCGACCTGGGATGGAGGCATGCACAAAGCAGTGCCAATTGAGGGACTCATGCACCCAGGAATATACAGGCCCCACTAGAAAAAAAGACAAGAGTTGTCAGTAGACAACATAGTTTGCCTATGGAGGCATAAGTTGGAGGAGGGCAAGTTACAGATAATGCGAGCTTGCCTGTAAACTTTTACAAAATGCAGACAGCTAAACTTCAACCATAAAGTCTAAGTACTAAGTGATCTTAATGTTCTAACAAGAGTTGTCAGAAGACAATGCAGCTCGCCGGAAAGGGCTGACTGGATAAGAAAACAATCTTTAAATATTAAAGAGTAAATGCAGAACTTAAACTTAAACATAGCTGTAAAGGACAGAGTATGACCTAGCTGACTTTGATGTCGGACAAATGTCAAACTGAGGGATGGGGTATATGCAACTGAAATGTCTTCCCTAAGGTTGGTGTGGACAAAATGTGAAAGCTATATCTTACATACTTCAGCAGTCATGTTCACTTTTCAAAATGTAAACACAGCTGTAAATGACAAAGTATGACCTGACCTTGACCTTTATGAAGTAAAGGGGGTGAAGCATGCCCCCAGGCAAAGTCACTGGATGTGTCTTATAAGGAACAACAATATATATGGTTATATGGTGTAGAGCTGGGGATCTGCATGGTTTCTGAGATATAAGCTCTTTATTACCTGGAGGGGGTGGGGCATACCCCTTGGGGATCCCCGGTCTATGTTACTGGATGCATCTTATCATAAGAAACAATATATATATATATGGTTTAGGGCTGGGGATCTGAACGGTTTCTGAGATATAAGGCCTTTAATTAACTGGATCCCCAGTCTATGTTATTGGATGCATCTTATCATAAGGAACAACAACATATATGGTTTAGGGTTGGGGATCTGCAAGGTTTTTGAGATATAAGGCCTTTTATTAACAAGAGGGGGTGGGGCATACCCGCGGGGGATCCCCAGTCTATGTCATTGGATACATCTTATCATAAGGAACAACAATATATAAGATTTAAGGCTGGGGATCTGCACGATTTCTGAGATATAAGCCATTTATTAACTGGAAGGGGTGGGGCATACCCCCAGGGGATCCCCGGTCTACGTCACTGGATGCTTCTTATCATAAGGAACAACAATATATATGGTTTAGGGGTCCCCAGTCTATGTCATTGGATGCGTCATATCATAAGGAACAACAAAATATATGGTTTAGTGGGTGGGGATCTGAACAGTTTCTGAGACTAAGACATTTTATGAAGTGAAGGGGTGGGGCATGCCGCAGGGAGACCCTTGGTTGACTCGCGGTCCATGACATTGGATGTGTCGTATCATAAGGAACAAGAATATATATGGTTTAGGGGATGCATCTTATCATAAGAAACAACAATATATATATGGTTTAGGGGTGGGGATCTATCAGATAATGAGACTGTTTGTGTTGAGGTTTTTCGGCCCAGTCAACCCAATGGGGTCATGTCAAGCGCGGTCAGTTTACCTAACTACACGTTTACTGGGCAGGCTTAGTCCTCTAAGCGATTAACCAGTATTGTGCACATTCTTTCGCCAGAAACTGACAACTGCCCTTCTTGAATTAGCGGAAGGGAGAGAATGACCATAGAAAATATTTCATGATCAATCTCCACAAAAGAATCTTGCCGACCTCGGCGGGGGTTGAACCCGCGACCTCCTGGTCTCCAGTTGGACGACGCATCCAACTGAGCCACCAAGGCCAGTGGATTATGAGATACATGGCCTTTTATGAAATGAGGGGGGGTGGGGCATCCCCGCAGGGCACCCTTTGCAAAACTTCATATCAAAACTTTCAGAACAATCCATCCAGTAGTTACCAAGAAATTGTCCAGACAAAATTTGTACAACCCAAGAACTTGACCAAGGGAGGTAACACAAATAACTTACGCGTGCAGGTTAACTATCACCAAGGCAGGTAATACAGCTGCAATTATTAACTTCTTAAAAAGTCAATTTTAAGCAAGAAAAAATAGGGACAATTTGTAAGAAAGAATATGTTAAATAATATTTTCCACCTGGTTCAATTGTTTTGAGAATAAATTTGTCAAATAGAACAAATAAGAGCTAAAAGGTAAACTTTTTATCAAATGTGATAACATTGGAGCTTGCAGGTAAACTTTAACCAAGGGTGGTAATACAGCTGCAATTATTAACTTCTTAAAAAGACCAATTTTAAGCAAAAAAATAGGGGCAATTAGTAAGAAAGAATGTATTAAATAATATTTTCCGTCTTGTTGAGTTGTTTTGAGGATAAATTTGTGAAACAGAAGAAATAAGATGTAGAAGGTGAACTTTTATCAAATGTGGATGCCGACAACGATGCCTACACCGGACTCCGGGGGTATGGCAATAGCTAGCCTTACTTTCGTAAAGGTGAGCTTAAAGTTAAACATACAAGGAGACAACTTTTGAAAAAGTAACTCATAGTGACTTGGTTTCACCTGATGGTAAAAAGCATGGTGAAGTCTAAGGAGGCTTGTTTGCACAGAAGCAGCTATAACTGGCTTGGCCTTGATAGCTAGCTTTCAAAAAAGTATGTCATGGTGACCTTGTTTTATGGTACAAATGCTGCAGTTCAGTTTGAGAAGAACAAAGACAAAGTAAAATCTCTTTAAAAATATGCTGGTTGTTACTGGTCTTGAAAATAAGCCACTAATTTCTTACTGCTGAAAAGATCTTGAAAATAATCATGTTTTGAAAATAAGCCATTCTGCTATTTGGGAGTACTATAATGAATTTTATGTAAATCCCATTGTCACTAATATTTCTTGACTAAATACTTTGCTAACACAATGCATTAACAGAGACCTGGAATTCGTGAACAACAGTGGAAGGTGTTCAATTCTAAGAAAGCTTGTGTGCATGGAAGTAGAAAATCAGAACTTATAACTTAGGTGTCTACAGGTGCACACACTTACAAATGGATGGAAAAATGGCCGGCTGGACATGCAGACAGACACTCTAACATCAAACGGACAACTATGTCACACACTCAGCATATGTTCTTGACACACAAACGAAAATCATCATCCATGCAGATCCTCTCAACAACAAATGCAGAGCTACATCCCATACTATTGTTATGTGAAATTTCAGCAACATAGCAGAGGGAAATTCTGGAGAACTAAGCATTTGTCATATGAACATTCCTGTGAAAGGTCTAGCCCTACTAAATGAAAAGGGGCAAATCTGCAAGGATAAAATAATCAAAGCACCAGATAAAGCATTTTTTCAATAAAGTATTGATGGTTTTCTTATTCTGCATGAAAACATATTGTGGATACACATGGAGAAATCAGAAAAATATATACCCACTGCACCCTCTTATATAGAGCTACAGAGTATGAAAATATAGATGGCTTTACAAGATTCACAAAAGGTAATTTAAAATATTCATTAAAGGAGCAGTTGATGAGGGACAACACTTTTTTGTCATTTTGTCTGCATGTTTCAAACATATCACCAGGTGTAGTCAAATGGACTTGGTATTTAAGAATTATTGCTGTAAGTAGCCAACATAACTCTAGATAAGATGGGTTAGCCAGATAAATATTTATCTTATTTCTCCACAGGAACACTTGCTGTGACTACCTTGGTGTACCACTTCCAAGGAGTGCTCACATCATGCAGTTTCATGGGAAATAAAGACTATGAATACTTTCTGGTTGAAAAATAAAAAGTGCCTTACCTAGAGTTGCGAGTTAAAGGGGTCAAACATTTTAGGGAATTACAACATATTTCTGTAGTTTTCCCACAATGCACCTCATTGAAACCTAGTCCTGCTGAACCCTGATATACCCTGCCTTTGCAAACAGTGTAGATCCAGGTTAGTTGGCTTCTGAAGAAGCCAACTGATCTGGATCTACACTGTTTGTCATTCAGTATGTGAATTTGTAGCAATAACATTGATTAAGCTGATCTGATTGGCTGACAATTAGAATTGGGCATGGCATCTTAATTTATTCAGCATGACATGGGTTAACATTTGAACTTACCTACAGAGACTTGTATGTTCTGAGATCAATGCTAGTCCACCATGGGTTCGAAATAATGTCCTATCAGCAGCTGAAATATAATTGAAAAACATCCTGGGGAAAATGACCCTTATAGCATATACAGAAAGTGAAGACCTAAGCATCTATGCACTAAAAACTAAAAATGTTTTCAGAGAAATCAGATATCCACCACCTAAAATTTTCAGTTTTTCTACTACTGTAACCTTAAAAACTAGGTCAAGGTCACCAAAATCTAATCAGTTCTTTGTTATATCCACATTATAAAATCATTAAAATTTGGCAAGAATCCAAGCACTGGTTTACAAGATATTGTGCAGACAAGAAAGTGTCACACCAATGTCAATGTTCAGGCCAAGTCCAATACCAACAGAATCTGCATCAAAAACAATATAACCCCCTCCTCTTAGGTGTGGGGACATAAAAACTGTCTTAGAATTTTACATAAAAATCAACTGAGCAAAAGTTTATATATTTTCTGACAGAAGAAAGTAACCTATATGTCTTTCTTTTAGATGCTTATCATGTTATGACATGTGTATGACATCAGCAATAACATGCTGAAATCACATTTCAGTCTTTTTCTCTGTACTAATGTTCTGTTCACAGCAGGTGCCTTTTTTGTTAATAAAGTATGAATAATTTCTATTATATTTCCACAAAAACATATATTGCGGGTAGTCATCACACCTCTTATCTTGATTTACATATACTACAGGAAAAAAAACATGAATTTATTGATTAGCCATTGTTTTTTACCCCTTCACCACCCTTGAGTTTTTTAAAGTGAACCCTTTCTTCTTTGAAACTGGATATATCCATTGTTGCAATAGCGCTTATACGAATTCTAATATTGCACTATTTATAGACGTTACTAATTTTAGCATCCTGCGGCATCGCTTTGACGTCATCGATTTCGGACAAACACTCTTGTACGAAATGTGTTTAATGCGTTATCTGACAGGCAAAACCAGTATATTGTTGCAAATTTCACGAGTTTTTCTAATGTTCAGAAGTTAAAATTCCGTCATGGTGACTACAAAACATTGCTGTTACGGCGACTGTAAGAGTGGTTCTCGGACACTGGAGAAAAACAGCGAAATTCTCTTTTTAAGGAACCGGAGAAAGCCCAGTTAAAACTGGAAGCAACATGCATGCTCTGACATGTTAACAATATTAAAATTTCATATCAGCCTTTTCAAAAAAACCTGTGAAACAGCCATCTCTTGAACTCGGGGGTGGGGGGAGGGGGTGTAGGGAGGGGGCAAGGGGGGTAGGGGGAACTTAGGGGTGATTGTGGTACGAGTGTGCGAGTCAGTATTTCAAAACCTACCCCATTCATATACCTGGCCTTTGAAAACACGGACCCATTGATATACTAGATCGTCTGAAATGTTGACCTATTCATATACTGTCCTTTGATTTTTTGTACCCATTTATTGCTGGTTGTCAGACAAATATCACAGTCAATTCATTGAATACCAAGAGAACAAGCAGCCTCGAAAAATCTCTGAGCGAAAAATATGTGAATATACCAGGATGTCAGAAAAATGGGGCCTTTCACATAGGAATCCTGAAAAATCGGGTCATGCATATACTTTTTGTTGAAAATAAGGGGGCCAATCATATAACTGGCAGCGCTGAAAAAAGGGCCATTCGGCACGCACATCCGTACTATGACATATATAGGAAATTACCACGCCGGATTGTGAAAGTCCTTCTAAACCTAAAACACTACATCACTTCAATGTTGAGTCGACAAAAAAGATGATAAGATGGTCAAGTTTTACATTGGTTAGACATACTTGCAGTTCATGTGTTTATGGAATTTTTTGGGGGATTGATGCAAAATACAGCAAACAAACAAAAAAAATCAAGCCTGGACTAAAACTTAACACTTAGCATGCCATTATGAAAACACGCCTATTCAAATATAAAGAAAATCTCACCTCCAAAAACAGAAAATTTTCAGATAAAAAACTCTGATATTTTTTCATATTTCTGCTCAAAACATAGATTGTGGGTACTTGTAAGAATCGCCTCGGAGAGGCGGTTCTAACGAGTACCCACAATCTATGTTTTTAGCAGAAATAAGAAACATAATATATACCCCTGTAAACCCCAGTTTTACTATATAAAAGTGGGGTTTAAGGGGGTCAAAATGATATAGGCGTGTTTTCGTGATGCTGAGTTAAATTTCAGCTGACGACATTTTGAATTTTTTTGTCTTATTTTTTCCGAGAAAATAGAATTTGATAGTTCATGCAAATTGTCTCCTCTTAGAATTTGCATGAAATGTCATCCTGATTTGACCTTTCATGCAAGTCTAAGGAGACCATTTGCATGAAGTGTCAAATCCTGTTTTCTCGGAAAAAAAAAATAAGAAAAATATAATTATTAGAGTTTTATGAAAGGAAAAAATTAAACTCGCTGCCGTTGTGTGTATTGACTGTGTGTCCGAAAATCGTCACGTGACCGCGTGGGCTATTTTAAGATATTGGTTTTTCCTTTTCATGACGTAGGCAGCCTGGCAATTTGTACAAACGCTATTAAGGATTTCAGTCAAATTCTATAAGAGAATGGTTAATAGTGTACATCCTGATGAGAACCTTCACATCTGGATCTATACTGTTTGCAAAGATATCTGGTTTTGATTGTAAAGCTAAAAAGGTTAATCCAAGATTTCATAATACAACATAATTCTGAAACATTATCTCTAAAACATACTAGTTTTGATAAGACTTTTCAGTACTCGGAATCCTCCACTGTAGAAAACTGGCAGTTCTTCAGGCTTTTTAACCCTTTCAATGATCTCAACAATCCCCACATCCTCAGGATTTCCTGTCAGAAATAATTTCTCTGCATCTTTTTCCTCACTCTCAGCTTTTTCTGTCCTGTCCACTTCTGATAAGTAATCTAAGTAAAGAAACACTCAGGGTAAACAATGGTTTTATACTAATTAGTGAACTCAACCACAGCATAAAAATCATACTTAATGCTTATATGAATAATCAAGTCCCATATTAGCCAGTCTAATTATGCATTCTGCTGATGGGAGACTTCACTGTTCCAATACAGAATCTCTGAACATTTACAATTCTGGTGAAAATCAAACACACTCATCAGTTAGCATGTATGTGCAGGCTGCAGTGAACCTCTACTGTTTGCATACACATTAAAGATGAAGAATTACCTCATTTTTCTTTTTATAATATTTCAAATTAAAGCTGTTAATGTGATCTTGTTTGAAATTTAAGCAGTTCGCTGAATATATAAATATAAGACCTGTCACCTGAAAATTGTGCTTGTCCAGCATAGGAAAATTCTATACAGTGTAGCTCCAATACATCGTGGTCCGTTATTTCGCGAAATCCAGTATATCGCGAATAGGCCATGGCTCCCAAATTTTCCAAAAGCAAAAAAAAAAAAAAAAATTTTAAAAACATAAAATGTTTGTTGTTTTATTTAACTTCAGAAAAAAAAAAGCGTTCCGCCTCCGGTAATTGATTTTTCGCGCCTATCCCGACGCTAAGTCGCGCGGCAGGTATTATATGATAAACAATCCACTTAGTGTCAATCAGCGCACACGTTGATTATAATTGGCAAACAATAAATTATATCGCCGTAATTGTTGTAATCATTATCATCATTTAGTACATAGATCTACTCAATGCTCAATGAGTCAATGATGCCCACAAACTAATTTTGCTCAGCAGGGGAAAACGGTCCACCTCCTTTTCAACACCAGCAAATTTTACAAGACAGTAGTCTTACGATGTTTCTGTCCAACATACACAGATCGTAGTCCGCTTATTTTACACTTCTGTAGATATAAATATTTCAGAAGAAAACAACTGCGTCAAAAAAAACCAAAAAAAAACAAACAATAAAAAAAATAAACAAAAAGAAATTAACTTTGTTTTTTTTTTGCGCCCGCAATATAAGTGAAGGGAAGCAACTCAAGTTATCTTAGCACAATGGAGTAACTTCCCTTCGCCAGAGTATCCAAAATGGCGTCCTAAATTGTCAATCTGATGATTTCTTGTTTTCAAACGTAGTTTATCAGCTGGTTTCGATTGGAATTACTTGTTAGACATAGCGCACCATTGTAAATTATTCCATTGAGCAATTCTAATCCAATTTTAATTAGGAAATATGGTGACAACATAACTGAATGCCATTTATCCGTGATGTCTCAGCAAACTACCACAGCGACAAACCGAGCGAGAGTTATGCACGCCGTTATACATGCATGGTACATGTCGGGACTTATATCGCGCTCCGACCACATCGCGGTTTCAGGGTTATGGACCCGCGATACCGCGATATATTGGAGCTACACTGTAGTGAGTGAACCGCTTGGTCACTGTGGGTAGGTAGGTGGGGTTGCGTATCTGTGTTTGTGCATGCATGGGTGGGTGGGGGGGGGTGGGGGCAGTGGGGTGGGGGGGTCGGGGGTTGGGGTTGGGGGAGTGGGTGGGGGGAGGGTGAGAAGGAGGAAATAGGAGGGTCTTACTTTAAGCAAATTTTGAAGCAGTATCTCACATCAGGTTCAAACATCAACAGGCGATTGCCAAAAAGCAGCTAATGTCCCCTGCCACATATGGCTATGGCAGATAACTCAAGAACCAAGAGGGCAATGGGTTAAAGCCTGGACACAGTGTTGGGGAAACACAGACAAACAGACTAATGGAATCCCACTATTACCAATGTCTCCTGCTTGGTTAGTGGCAGTGGACAAATTACTCTAACATACGAAGTAGGATACAGAGACCAAAGGTTTTTCAAACTGTACAGGCTACCATACCAATATGCTTCATTCTTTAAAAATGTTACCGTAAGATTGCTCAGAACAAATGTCTCAGGACCTTTGGTCCTCTGGCCTTGAATTTAATAGAGTAAACACATGAAAATGAGCAATTAGGGATATGCATGAAAATATGGGATTTTTTCTTTTTTGGGAATTTGACTCTTTTTAGAATATTTTTAAAGGAATTTCAAGAAGACCTAAAATTTTTTGTAGAAATTATAGAGAGGCTGGAAAGCCTATCAACCTCTTAAAATCTTAAACCATAATACATGTAGTTCTTCCTGTGTTTTTGCATAGGCAGCTAAAAGTGGCATTCCGTTGAATATATGCTGAATTATGAGAAACAAAACTTCAAAATTTTGCCTGTAATATTTCATTTCTTTAAACAAGAGGGCCATGATGGCCCTGTAACGCTCACCTGAGCATCACAGCAATTTGAGAATCTGATCTAGAACTGATCAAGGCAAACATTCTGATCAAAATTCAAAATTATTATATTAACAAGAATATATATGGTTTATGGGTGGGGATCTGAACAGTTTCCAAGATATTATGTATTTTATGAAAAGAGCGGGTGGGGCATGCCCCCGGGGGACCAGGGGATCCATGTCACTAAATGCAGCTTGTCATAAGGAACAACAATATATATGGTTTATGGGTGGGGATCTAAACAGTTTCCGAGATATAACACATTTTATGAAATGAAGGGGGCGGGGCATGCCCCCTGGGACACCCCTTTGGGATCCATGGTCCATGTCATTTAATGCACCTCATCAAAAGGAACAAGAATATATATGGTTTATAGGTGGGGATGTGAACGGTTTCCAAGATATTAAGCATTTTGTGAAATGAAGGGGATGGGGCATGCACCCAGGGGACACCCAGGGGTCCCAAGATCCATGTCACTAAATGCGCCTTACCTTAAGGAACAAGAATATATATGGTTTATGAGTGGGGATCTAAACGGTTTCCAAGATATAACATATTTTATGAAATGAAAGGGGTAGGGCCTGCCCCGGGGGACCCCCTTGGGATCCATGGTCCATGTCAGTAAATGCGCCTCATCATAAGGAACAAGAATATATATGGTTTATGGGTGGGGATCTGAATGGTTTCCAAGATATTATGCATTTTATGAAAAGAGCGGGTGGGGCATGCCCTCGGGGGACCCAGGGATCCATGTCACTAAATGCGGCTTATCATAAGGAACAACAATATATATGGTTTATGGGTGGGGATCTGAACGGTTTCCGAGATATAACTCATTTTATGAAATGAAGGGGGTGGGGCATGCCCCCGGGGGACCCCTTTAGGATCCATGGTCCATGTCACTTAATGCGCCTCATCATAAGGAACATGAATATATATGGTTTATGGGTAGGGATCTGAACGGTTTCCGAGACATTAAGCATTTTGTGAAATGAAGGGGGTGGGGCATGCCCCCAGGGGACACCCAGGGGCCCCAAGATCCATGTCACCTTATCTTAAGGAACAAGAATATATGGTTTATGGGGGGGGGTTGGATCTGAACACTTTCCGAGATATAACATATTTTATGAAATGAAGGGGGTAGGGCATGCCCCCGGGGGACCCCCTTGGGATCCATGGTCCATGTCACTAAATGCGCCTCATCATAAGGAACAAGAATATATATGGTTTATGGGTGGAGATCTGAACTGTTTCCAAGTTATTAAGCATTTTGTGAAATGAAGGGGGTGAGGCATGCTCCCAGGGGACACCCAGGGGTCCCAAGATCCATATCACTAAATGCGCCTTATCTTAAGGAACAAGAATATATATGGTTTATGGGTGGGGATCTGAACGGTTTCCAAGATATTATGCATTTTATGAAATGAAGGGGGTGGGGCATGCCCCCGGGTGACCCCCCCCCCCGGGGTCCCAAGATCCATGTCACTTAATGTGCCTTATCATAAGGAACAAGAATATATATGGTTTAGGGAGGTATTCTGAACCCTAAGTAAGTTATTATGCATTTTCACTTTTTCCCATACAAAAGCCTACGCACCCAAATTTGACCTTGGCCTAAAATAGGTCAAGGTCATCCCTGGACCCCATATGCAAACTTTTGTTCCCCCATCCCATGGAGGCTCCACATGAAATTTGACTTCAATCGGCCCCGTGGTTCTAGAGGAGAAGATGTTTGAAAATGTGAACACACGACACACACACAGACAGACAACAGCCTTGCCATATGATCAGCTCACCAATGAGCCTTCGGCTCAGGTGAGCTAATAACTGGATCCAGTGTTTCAGAATTTTACTATGTCTCAATCATGCCTTTGCCTATTCCATATAAAATATCTAGGCCATAAACTGTTCGATATTTACTTTAAAAGCAAAAGCCAAAGGCCCTGTCTGCATTTCATTTACATCAATCAGATGAACTTTTATCTTTTGTTGTATCCATGTACATTTGCTTACTTACCATTGCAACCAAGCTTGCAGTTCATTAGACTAGTACAAAATAGATGAAGATTTTGTTTTACATCCCTGTCAACATAATTTGTTTTCAGCGGGCATACCCCCATAGCAATATGATGGAAGAGTGATAATGAAAGGCTGTCTGCAATTAAATGCTGTACAGTCATGGCTGAATTCCGCCTTAGGGGAGTCAAACCTTGGACCTTTTGATCCAAAGTTCAGGAGCACTTACCACTTGGCCACTCAGGCACTTTGTACAAAATTAGTTTCAAACTCATGTTCACTAGTAAATATTGATCAGGGATCTCACTAGGATTTTAAAAGCAGGAGTCAGGGACTCCCCTTTTATAAAAAGTAGGAGTCCCAGCCAAAAAGTAGGAGTCTCATCTTTTTTTTCATGACTGTCCTTTAATAGTAAGGATCTGATGGGTAACTTCATTTCTATATATGCCTGACAAAGAATCATTTTCCTTGTTTTCTCATGCTTTTTTTTTGTAATTATTCCTGCTCATTTTTTTCTGTTTTTTTCTTTACATTTATTCTGAGAAATGCATGTAGCTAACTGGTAGTCATTATCACACATCTTGATGTTGTTCTTGATGTTGTTAATTAATTCAATGGAGCTGGCCCAGAAAATTAGGGTGACATCATGTCTCCCTCATGGGAAAATAGTAAGACATCCTTGTAGATCAGGGAAACATGACAATTCTAACATATTTTACTGGCACAGTAAAAAACGCCACACTTTTAATTCTATCAAAGTAATGCAGTCAATGTTTTTAGCATTTCATTTCAGTGGTAACAATTCTTGAACTCTCTCATTATTTGCTGCAAGTAAAGCAGATACTTATATTTTATGGTTTCTTTCCTCATTAAGTGATTTTGAGTGTTATGGATGTTAAGTGAAACATATTTCAATCAAAACCAATTAAAGCTTCGTTTTATGCTATTGCAATTTTATACATGAAATATATCCACATATTCTGATCATGGACACCTCTGTTCAGCTTCCCACAAGACATCATTTCAATGTTTACATTTGCACCATGCTGCGATCAATACATGCTACAAAAAATGTCTGGGACTTGTTTACTTGCTGAAATTTTGATCTACTGCTATGATTCATGGAAAGAGTCTTGGTAATTCAGTTCTGTTTTGAATATGTGTCTGTTTCATAGGCATTCCAACAGGAACATTCTCTACAACCCAACAAGGTAATAGTTCATTTTTCTCCTAAACTGGTTTCCTGCCACGCTATCATATGGCGTTACCTTTACGAGCACACGCTACCATTATGAGCATGCACTTTCTTCAAGCCGTAGCATGGGAAAATTTAACTTATACTAGAAATGCAAATAGTCCAGAATTGTGTTGTAAGGGCAGTCCCATTAGACTCTACATAGTGTTTAGGGGATAGATTCTGTGGGACTTACAAACTATTTTTTTAGTAGCCAACAAGAATAACCCTTTTGTTGTGCAGACTGATATATTACAAAGGAATAGAGTACTATTTAACAAAATTTTGAAATGGAAAAAAAAAAAAAAAAAAAAAAAGATCAATAAACAGCAAAAAAAAAAAAAAAAAAAGAATAAAAAAAAAAAAAAATGAAAAAAAAAAAATGCTAGCCTCCAGGGATGCAAATTCATGACACCATGAACTCCCCGTCATCGTCATTCAAGCAAAATAGGGAGAAAAATTGCAGAGAAAATCTAATATTTTCATCTTTAAAAGGTAATGACAATATTCACTTGCATTTCTGTTTAGAAACATATGAATAAGTAACAGAACTATAATTTGTTGTTACGAAATGCTACATATTTACTCTGTCCTTCTCTTGCATTTACAAATTGCCAAATATAAAGGTTTTCTCATCAAAATACAGGTTTTTACAGGTTTTTCAGCCAAATTAAAGGTTTTAAAGGATTTCAACAAAATTAAAGGTTTTTTAAGGTTTTAAAAGTTCCCCTAGGGGCCCTGCATGATTACTGTACGTTTAAGATGCTACTGACTATCCGAAAAATATGTGGTGGATTTAAGCCTTCAGTCAAATAGTCAGATCATAATTAGTAGTAGTCTCACTGGAAAAAAAACATGCATCCGGCTGACTCAGCTTTATGAGTCCAGACTGATTTATGCATATCAGGAAGCAGGATTCTGCATCCCCGAATACTCTGTATTGATCTTTAGCTGTTACATAAAATAGTGTATTAGCTATGTATAGAGGAAAGGATTCATTCCTAACTTCACTGTGCCAGATGCCTTCACTTTGCAATTCAGCAAAATTGCAGCTTTTATAGCCAGGAAACTGCCTAAACATGTACCTTTAATTAAACTGTCTTTCTTTGGATCACACTCCAGTGCTTTCTTGTAACATTCTCGAGCCTTCTCATACTCTTTCTGACCAAGATGAGCTCTACCCATATGTATGTGAGCTTTGATGCAGTTGGGAAACACCTGAAGAAAGAATCAAACTAAATAATGCTGGAAAATATAACTATGCCTTTCAAAAAATACTGGAAAATTTTTACTTTATCACTGTTGTAGTTGTCTGTGCATTACAAGATATTTATCAAAGTTTATACCACAAATCACCTTACCCATTCAAGCTGAGAGATCCACACAAGGGTAATTAGCAAATAGTGCAGACCCAGATCAGATGTATAGAATGCATAATAATAAAAATTAACCGACCAACCTGATAGACCGGTCCAAAGAGTTATGGTAGAGTCCACTCGATGTAAAGGGGTTAATACAGTTATTTACCATAATTGCTCTGAACATTTTGTATCATATTCATGCTAAAATCTGAATAAATAATCTGAACAAGCGAAATTGTAAACAAATAGATATCCCATGCCAAAATGATTTTTTTTTACACGTCCTCTTACCTGTAAATGTATAAAATTGCATCACTTTGATTGAATCTGATAGTGCTGTTTGGTAAAACAATATTAGAGTAGCCAACGGCACAGTCTACAAGTATGAGAAATCCATATAACCACTGGACATGTCAGACAAAAACAGTTTTCCGACAAGCAAAAATTGTAAGAATTTCAAAAATATTTTAGTCAAAGGTGTCCGTGAGGCTGCATATAAAACTATTGTGCGCCCACAACTTGAATATGCCTCCACTACATGGAGCCCCTACAGCCAGACCTATACCCAAAAAATAGAAATGGTCCAGAGGAGAGTTGCTCGCTGGACCATGAATGACTATTCCCCCTACAGTAGCGTAACTCAGATGCAGCAAAATCTAGGTTGGCAGTCACTGGAACAGAGGAGGTCTGATTTTAAAATCATACATGACAGGGTTGCCATCCAGATATCTTCATATTTCAAACAGCCCATAGCGGCAACCCGTCACAGCCTTCGACACCCCCTTGCAATTGTATACCGTCAGATCCATACCTCGGCTAATTACTAGAAGTACTCCTTTTTCCCGTTGGCTGTTGTACAATGGAATACACTCTCTCCTACAACAGGCATGCTGCCGACACTGACACATTTCAGTGTGGTAGTCAGCTCTCTTGACCACCACTTACCATAACACAACAGACCTGTTTTTAAACTAATTTTAACCTCATCTTTTTAACCCGTAACACTATCATCTACTATTTCCATCTAACTATCGCACTTTTATCCTCAATATTCATTCTTCCTTTTTTTCTTCATGACATGCAATCACCTGCACATAATCCTTGCAAGGGGGTGTTGCAGTACAACTAGACAGATAGATAGATAGGCTTTGTTATTCATGTTTTAAATGTGATAAATTATGAATCCAGAAATGGACAAGATTTGTTGGTTTTAAATGAAAGGGCAATAACTCATGCATTACATAGGTCACTCTGTCAAACATACTCATGCTACACAGAACTACAGTGGTATATGGTCTTTGTAAGTTTCATGAAACTTTGTTCAGTGGTTCCTAATTTATGGCTCTGGACTGACAAAGTTGTTGGATTATACACAATTAAAGGGCAATAACACATGCATTACTTAGGGTATTCCGCCAAAATGCTCATGCAACACAGAACTATAGTGGTATACATTCACTATGAGTTTCATGAAACTTCGTTCACTGCTTCCTAAGTTGTGAATCTGCACTGACAATGTTGTTGAATTATAAGTAATTTAAGGGTAAACTCATATACTACTATAGGCATTCTGACAGAAGTTCATGTGCACCTCTACATAATGGTAGGACAAATTTATAAGTCTCATGAAATTTTATTAATTAGTAACTTATGCTAATGGCTCTAAATGGACAATTTAGTTGATTTTAAAAGACAATAACGCATGCATTAATTAAGGCATTGAACTTAACATGCAACACTAGACTTAATTTGTAAACATTCTTTATCAAATTTCATGAACTTTGATTACTAAGTTATGGCTTTTGACTGACAAATGAGCTATATCACGTGAAAAAGGCTCTTTGGACTGTCCGTCAAATCAAATTTTCAGCGGGCATACCCCCATAGCAAGGCCTCATGCCCAGTTCTTTAGCTGATAATTCCCTTTGACTACTGCTATTGCAGGTGAATAGCACAGATTCTGGTGAGATAACATAGATGTGCAGGCTTGCCTGAACCTTTGCTGTTGGCATATGCTATAATGACTCTTTTCCCCTGAAGCTAAAATTTGCTGAACTGTTAGCAATCAAAGGGAAATAAGTCATGTATTTTTAAGGACATTCTGACAATTATTTTTTTTCAGCTGTTTCACTGCCCCGCATGGTGGTATACATTCATAATTGGTTTCATGAAATTTCATTCATCAGTTACTAAACTAGAGCAAGTGCCCAGAGGGTCACGAATACCCCTGGCCGGCGCCATTTCTTAATTATAAAATATTTTAAAGTTAATGACAATGATATAAGGCAAAATATAGTGTACAATGTCAGTCTCTCAGTGACACTGATCTATCATCCCAAGTACAACTTTTCCTGGAGTAAATAGTCTTCAAGACATGAAGCAAATTTGCTGGGCCATAAAATATAGGTCACTGACCTACATATACTTGAGAAAATAATCTGATGGTCACACTGATTCATTATACCAACTATGATGTTAATCCATTAAATAATCTAAAAGATATTAAGCAAAATCACTATACCATGAAATATAGGTCATACTGATTTATATTTACTTTGAGGTGAAAGTTTGGGTCACCCTGTGTCATATGTAAATATGACATTTAGGTATCAAACAGTGCGAGATATAAGACAAAATCACAGAACTATGAAATATAGGTCACATAATCCCAAAATATGATAGTAATACATCAAATCGTCTTCAAGATGTAACATAAAATCACTAGACTATGAAATAAAGGTCACAGTGACCTACATTTACTTTTAGGTCAACTGTTGGACCATACTAATTCATAATCCCAAATAATGATGTTCATACATCAATTAACATTCAAGATATGAGGCAAAATTACTTGACAATGAAATATAGGTCAAAGTGACCTATATTTGTTATGTTGTCAATCGTGGTGTCACACAGAGCCAATATTCCAAGTATCACATTAATCCATGAAATAGTCTTCAAGATATAAGGCAAATAGCAGATAGATTGAATAAAATCATAAATAACAAGCAAATTCCATGGGGAATTTATGTCCCCCGCCTAATTTTTATTTGAGGTGTTAAAAATGGTAAAGTTAACCAGAGGACCACTGGTCCTGTATCAAATACCTAAGTATTGAAGCAGGAAACCAGTGATAAAAAATAATTTCAAGATTCTGAAAAAAAACACATGCATATCTTCAGACCATCCTTAAAGCACCTGTACAGTTTCAAAAGGATCGGCCAAAAACTGTGGGAGGAGTTAAGGGGACAAGGTACCTGCTCCCTATATACTCCTGTAGTATTAGAACTCAAAAAATGTCTAAGTTAAAAATGCAGAAAAAGTGGTAAAAAATTATTTCAGGATTCTGAAAAAACCACAGGCATATCTTCAGGCCATCCTAAAAGCCCTTGTAAAGTTTCAAAAGGATTGGACAAAAACTGTGGGAGGAGTTAAGGGGACAAGGTGCCTGCACCCTATATACTTCTGCAATATTAGAACTCAAAAAATGTCTAAGTTAAAAATGCAGAAAAAGTAATAAAAAAATATTTCAGGATTCTGAAAAATCCACCTGCATATTTTCAGGCCATCCTAAAAGCCCACGTAAAGTTTCAAAAGGATCGGCCAAAAACTGTGGGAGGAGTTAAGGGGACAAGGTACCTACTCCCTATAGACTTCTGTAAAATTAGAACTCAAAAAATGTCTAAGTTCAAAACGTGTAAAAAGTGATAAAAAATAATTTCAGGATTCTGAATAAACCACATGCATATCTTCAGACCATCCTTAAAGCACTTGTACAGTTTCAAAAGGATCGGCCAAAAACTGTGGGAGGAGTTAAGGGGACAAGGTACCTGCTCCCTATATACTCCTGTAGTATTAGAACTCAAAAAATGTCTAAGTTCAAAACGTGTAAAAAGTGATAAAAAATAATTTCAGATTTCTGAATAAACCACATGCATATCTTCAGACCATCCTTAAAGCACCTGTACAGTTTCAAAAGGATCAGCCAAAAACTGTGGGAGGAGTTAAGGGGACAAGGTACCTGCTCCCTATATACTCCTGTAGTATTAGAACTCAAAAAATGTCTGTTAAAAATGCGGAAAAAGTAATAAAAAATTATTTCAGGATTCTGAAAAAACCACATGCATATCTTCAGGCCATCCTGAAAGCCCATGTAAAGTTTCAAAAGGATCGGCCAAAAACTGTGGGAGGAGTTAAGTGGACAAGGTACCTACTCCCTATACACTTCTGTAGTACTAGAAATCGAAAAATGACTAAGTTAAAAATGCGGAAAAAGTGATAAAAAATTATTTCAGGATTCTGAAAAAACCACATGCATATCTTCAGGCCATCCTTAAAACACCTGTAAAGTTTCAAAAGAATCGGCCAAAAACTGTGGGAGGAGTTAAGGGGACAAGGTACCTGCTTCCTATACACTTCTGCAGTATTAGAACTCAAAAAAAGTCTAAGTTAAAAATGCGGAAAAAGTAATAAAAAATTATTTCAGGATTCTGAATAAACCACATGCATATCTTCAGGCCATCCTAAAAGCCTATGTAAAGTTTCAAAAGGATCGGCCAAAAACTGTGGGAGGAGTTAAGGGGACAAGGTACCTACTCCCTATACACTTCTGTAGTATTAGAACTCAAAAAATGTCTAAGTTAAAAATGCGGAAAAAGTGATAAAAAATTATTTCAGGATTCTGAAAAAACCACATGCATATCTTCAGGCCATCCTAAAAGCCCATGTAAAGTTTCAAAATGATCGGCCAAAAACTGTGGGAGGAGTTAAGGGGACAAGGTACCTACTCCCTATAGACTTCTGTAATATTAGAACTCAAAAAATGTCTAAGTTAAAAATGCAGAAAAAGTGATAAAAAATTATTTCAGGATTCTGAAAAAACCACATGCATATCTTCAGACCATCCTTAAAACACCTGTAAAGTTTCAAAAGGATCGGACAGAAACTGTGGGAGGAGTTAAGGGGACAAAGTACCCACTAAAAACTTGGAACCACGCACCACGCGCCACGCGCCACGCGCCACGCCCCACGGAAAACCAAAAACAGTGTCCCTCCACTTTTCTTCGAAAAGGCGGGGGACAATAAATAATAATATTAGTAATAATAATAATAAAGGAATAAATAAAGAAATAAACAACATGACTATCCCTATATAAATGTTCCATGACCACGATTCGAATTCATGCTGAAGGGGTCTGACCAATGCGTCCAGTTTGATCAACTGTTCTTATCAAGTGGACATCCATAACCTCTTGGCAAAATCGCTGGAGCATGAAAATATGATCACAATGACCTTGACCTTATTACACTGAATGTTGATGTGATAAACATGTCTGACGCCCATCCTTCTTTAATAAGAGGTTGTTTGTATAAACAAACTGCAATATACTACTTTATTGGGTGTCCTATATTTTGACCCAACCCTGGGGCATGACCCAGGGGTCCATAGATGTAGAATGGAAGAGAACCCTCCCAGGTACCCCCATACCAAATATGAAAAGTTTTTGATCAGTGGCTGCAGAGTTATAAGTAATCAAAAATCTTCGAAGTAAAACTTGGTTATAGAAAGGGTTAACCGACGGAATCACACCCGGACAGACGGAAGGACGGACAGATGGATGGACAGACGAACTGACTAACGGAACGGACGAAAACTATATACCCCTTCAGCATACTTCGTATGCTGGGGGTATAAATATGGCTGCAGGTGGAAAGATGGATGGATGGACAATACCAAAACTCTATCTCTCCCATTTGGGGGGATAATAAAGCCCATTTGAATACCAGTGAACTGCTTAAAAGGTCCTGAATGCATCACAATTAGCACAGATCAGGATCCAACTACTTCTGAAATAGCAGTCAGAGCTGGCTATACAGTGTTTGCTCAGGCATATCTGTCTGAATATTCAGTGAAAATGGAGTAGTTTTGAAAATTAAAAAATGGAAATATTCAGAAAAGGCATAAAATGATTTTGGAAGTTTGAGGAGAGAAATCAAAAAAGAAAGTAAAAGAGAATGAGAACTCCTTAATCATATAAACACAATTTGCTCAGGCTTGCACGTGCAATTATTTTAGGGGAAATAAGGTGTCTTATCTGGAACTGTGTCATTTTAGTTCTGTTGTTGGAACTTAATGCTCAGCATGCTGGGGAAAATTTCAGCAGGTGACATGTTGAAATCTTTGTCTTTATTTTTCCCACAAAACAGAGTTTGACAGTTCATGCAAATTTTCTCCAAAGGACACAGTTTGCATGGACACTGCTGCCTGCTGTTCTTGCCTCGAAAGAGGTAAAGATTAAAGACAGGAGTTCAGAGACTCCTCTAAGAAATCCTACATTCTGAAACAGGCTTAAAGCTTTACTTCAGTGTGCCTTGTATACTCATTTTACATTTGCTACCATATGAGCAGTCTGATCAGGGTCTACAATGAACTGTCTGATCAGGGTTTATACTATCTGCCACTGCCTGTACTTTATAGACATAATATCAAATATCAAATGATTTTTTATGATAAGTATGGCAAGGAATTAAGGTTTCCAAATACACAGGAGCCTCTTTATTTATAACATGGCTAGTTAAATCTTAAACTGCCAATCACAACAATTGTTGTCTGCTTTGTCATCTGCTTCTGATTTCAAAAGTCATTTTTGCAAACAGTGTGGACCCAGATCAGACTGCTCCTGTAGGAGCAGTCTGATCAGGGTCCATACTGTTTGCCTGTATACAAAAATAGGTTTGAAAAGTTTGCAAGCATATTCAGCAGACGACATAAACAGACGACATTTTCAGATGCAGGTTTTCTTGGCGTTTTAAGGGTTAAAGCACCGTCTCACATATAATACCCCAATCCAAACAAAAATGTATAGATTATATACAAAAATGACCATTTATAGTTTTGTTTGGACACAACATCATCACTTAGCTAACAGTGCTTTTGTTTTGGATCCCAGCAATAGTATTATAAGGAGGTTGTGGCATACTTAGGATAAATATGGAAATACTCACCCTGAGAGCCCAGTCACAATCTACCAAGGCTTCAGCATATTTCCCTAACTTGATATAAGTCTGAGCTCTGTTTGTGTATAACTTTGTATCATCTTTCACTTCAGCCAGAGCCTGTAAATGAAAAAGTATATATGATCACTGTAGTCAGATTCTTTTTACTTATTACTAAGATTCTTCTAACTTAAAATCTTGTTAATACTGAAAGTCCATGTAAGAGAGACTCCATTGATGTGCAGTCTGGAACTCTGGTTACAATCTTTACTACTCAAATATTGTTATTTCTCTTATTTCACAATGAAAACATGTTGTGGGAACTCTATAGAATTACCAGTGAAGCAATTCTAATGAGTACCCAATTCTGGAGAAAGAGAAAACAACATCAATACAGTACTTCTTCAGGGGGCAGGAAAGAAAATGGAATAATAAACAACCAACAATGGATCATTTAAACAGGATGTTTATTGTTGACTGATTTTGGTCATGCGTTGACCTTTATCATGATGTTAGTTACACTGAAAAAGCTCAATGAAGTAATAAAAAATGGATAAGTAATGTCTTACTTGTTATAAAATAGTCACATTTTTCTGGATTGTATGAAATGAAAATGATTATTTAAATGATGAAAATCCAAAGAAAATGAAGTTTTATATAAAATTTTCTCACATAAGTCACTGTTTTATTATATTCTTAAACACAGAGGCAGGAGCTGATGACAGTCCTTGGTGAAATTACAAGTCAGTTACGATCTAAATAATTGAATACATTGGACTACCAGTATCCACAAGGTGTGCATCAATACTGCTTGGTTTAAACAACTTATCTAGAGCTCTGTGAGATGCGGTAGAGAAGGAACCATTCTCCATGAACAGCCTCCACCTATTTGTGTTCTGAGTTCTACCAATATATCTTAATAGGGGCTGGATACACTTGGTAGATATTTTGCCATTTTTATAAGGGAAACAACTTTGATGACTTCCTGTATACTTCCCCCTTCTGTATGTAAGCCCCTTCCGAAAAGGAATCTACTCTACAAGATTCTTATCTTTTAGAGTAGACCCCTTTTCCAAAGAGGGTGGGGGTAGGGGGAGGGGCAAAACATTCCTCACAGAGTTATATCCCTTGAAAGTATATCCATTCCCCTTAAATATTTTGTAAAGTCAGAACTGGAAAATCTCAGTATGTGAAAAAATATATATTAAAATAAAAGATTTGTTTTCTCACACTTCATATAAGCTGTAGTAAATAAATGTGAAAAATGTACCTTCTAACATGCTGGCTCAGTGAAGACTTGGTTCAGCCTGTTTAGAATCTTCTTTGTCCACTCTGGATTTGTTTGTGTTGATGTTTATGGGTCCTGGGTATGACGTAAAACTGCATCCAGCTGTGACACTCAACATTAGTGTGGGAATGTGAGGCTGCCCTCTATCACAGTTGCCTCCCCACCTTCAGGGTAACGAGGCTGCCACAACCTGGGTGGCAGAGCTAGGCAGCAATTATCTACAGACTGATGGCTTGGTGTTCTAGCTGTTGTGGTTTGGCAGACGATCCTTTCTTTATAAGGACAACGGCAAAGCACACTGCCCGAGTGCAGGAACGGCGCGCATACTCAGATGCCGTAAAAGAACTGAGTTGAGATGTCAGCTAGGACAGGCGATCCCGTAAAAAACAATTGTTCCAAAATCTTACATGGCAAGCAGAAAAATAGATTCAGAGTTAGGCGGTGCCAACAGACATCAAAGTTTTGTTGGTAATGTCTCCGGCTTGGCCTCCTGTCAGGTGTGGGAGGCAGGGTCGGGCCATTGTGGCGAATCCAGCGAGCACCTGAGGAAATTCAGGGTGGGAACACTCAATGTGAACACCCTGAGAGGAAGAGTTTGTGAGGTAGTGGAAACACTATCCTGCAGGAAAGTGGATGTCTGCTGCATTCAGGAGACCAGATACCGTGGTGGCAGCTGCCGCACAATCAAGGGCAAGGACACCAGGTACAAGCTCTACTGATCAGGAAACGACAAAGGCACTGCTGGTGTAGGAGTGTTTGTGGCAGAAGAAGAATGGATAGAGAAAGTGTTTGAGGTTCAGAGAGTCTCCGACGAAACTCATAGTCGGCCAGCGTGTGGTTACCTTTCTGTCTGTGTATGCCCCACAGAGTGGTCTAAGTGATGAGGTTAAGGACCTGTTCTTTGATCAGCTGCATGCTGTGACTGCCAGGATCCCAGCATCAGAATTTCTGATCCCATGTGGAGATTGGAATGACCATGTTGGCCGTGCAGGCACTGGATACAGGGAAGTGCATGGTGGGATGGGGTATGGCAGGCCGAAACCAGATGTTGAGGGTGAGAGAATCCTAGAGTACGCCCTAGCATTTGACCTGCTTCTTGGGAACACATGTTTCAAGAAACGTGACAGCCATCTCATCACATACAAGTCTGGAAACATAGCCACGCAGATAGACTTTCTCCTTTTCCGTAGGACCATGTGCAAACTTGTCACAGATGTAAAAGTGATCCCTGGTGAGGAAGTAGCTCTGCAACATCAGCTTCTTGTATGTGACATGAGGATTGATGTGCCTCCAAAATCCGAGCGCAAGTTCACCCCTCGCCTCAAAGTCTGGAAGCTTAAAGACCCTCAGACAAGCAATCATTTCCAGGAGGTCTTCAACTTGCATATGAGCACATCCGCAGGTGTAACTGATGGGGCCACTGAGGATATCTGGAACAACATCAAGACTGGACTGCTCAAGACAACTGAGGAGGTATGTGGCACAACTCGGCCACACCGTTGGCGTCGTGAAACCTGGTGGTGGAATGAACACGTCGAAAAGGCCATTGCTGCCAACCAGACAGCTTTCAAAGCCTGGAAGGCTGGTAAAGGCACTAGGGCATCATACGATGCAGCCAAACGAAATGCCAGACATGCAGTGCACCATGCTCGTCAAGAAGCCGACAAGAAGTCTTCAGAAGTCTACCGCCTTGCTAACCAGTTTAGAAAAGAGAACTCTGATGTTGTTGGTGACAAACCTGTGAAGAATGATGCAGGAGAGATGTCAATGAGCGAAGACTCAAAGCAGAAGACCTGGCTAGAGCATTACCAAAGGCTTCTCAACGTTGAGTTTGACTGGGACCCAGACCACCTGTCATATCAGCCACCAGTGGAAGGCCCGCCCATCCCAATCACCATTGATATGGTTAAGAAGGCTATCTCACAGATGAAGGCTGGCAAAGCACCGGGCCCATCAGGTATAGTGGTGGAGATGATACGAGCCGCCAGTGACATGGGTGCCTCCATGATCTGTGACCTCGCAGTTGCAATCATTCGTGATGGCAAGGTACCCTCTGACTGGGAGCAGAGTTTCATTGTCTGCCTCTACAAGGGAAAAGGGGACGCATTGGAAAGGGGCAACTACCCCGGTCTCAAGCTGACAGAGCAGGTTATGAAAATCCTGGAGAGGATTGTTGACGGCTTCATCAGAGAGTTGGTGTCAATCGACGATTCCCTGTTTGGCTTCGTCCCAGGCAGAGGCACTACAAACGCAATCTTTGTTGTCAGGCAGCTGCAAGAGAAGTATCTAGCTGCCAATAAGAGACTCTACATGGCTTTCGTAGACCTGGAGAAGGCGTTTGATTGAGTACCTCAGAAGGTCATCTGGTGGGCGCTGAGAAAACTTGGTGTGAAGGAGTGGATTGTGCGACTGGTGCAGGGGATGTATGCGAATGCACGGAGCCGTGTCAGTGTTGGTGAGGGGTACAGTGAAGAGTTTAAAGTGAAGGTTGGTGTTCACCAAGGATCAGTACTCAGCCCGCTGCTCTTCATCATTGTGCTTGAAGCCTTATCACGAGAGTTCCGCTCTGGGGTCCCTGGGAGGACCTCTATGCCGATGACCTTGTTATCATCGCTGAATCGCTTGAGGAATGTGTCAGGAGGCTCTTGACTTGGAAAGAAGCAATGGAGAAGAAAGGACTGAGAGTAAATGCAGGAAAGACAAAGATCATGATCTGCGATACGGGTTTGGACCTCCTGCAGAGTTCAGGCGAGTTTCCATGCGCTGTCTGTCGCACTGGAGTGGGCAGCAACAGCATCTTCTGCAATGGCTGCAAGCACTGGGTGCACAAGATATGCAGTGGGCTCAAGTGCTTGAAAAAGGACCCTGACTACAGATGTACACGGTGCCAGGGAACTGCACGCCCCTTGGATGGCAGACCACAGAAGGAAGTCCAGGTCGGACCTGACAAGCTTGAGGTGGTAGCTTCCTTTTGCTACCTAGGAGACATGCTCTCAGCAGCAGGTGGCTGTGAACTTTCAACCACAACACGTGTGAAAACCGCCTGGAAGAAGTTCAAGGATCTGCTACCAGTCCTCTCTTCATGCCACCTCTCTTTCAAAACACGTGGCCGTGTGTACAGCTCTTGTGTGCGGAGCGCAATGCTCCATGCCAGCGAGACTTGGCCACTGACAAAGCCGAACGTCCAGTGTCTGCAGCGAAATGACAGGGCAATGATCAGACAGATCTGCAATGTCAGGCCGCAAGACACTGTCACCACCAGGTCCAATGAGCTACTTGTGCGGCTTGGCATTGAGGATCTGGACCTCATTCTGAAGAAGAGAAGACTCCGATGGTATGGACATGTGGAACACTCCAATGGTGCAATCAAGACAGCCTTTGACATACAGGTTAATGGAAAGCGTGGGCCTGGGAGGCCCAAAATGACATGGAAGCAGAGAGTGATTGCAGAGAGTGGAAGCTCTTGGCTATCAACCCTCATGATAGACGTACCTGGAGATCTGGTGTGAGATCTGCCATGCATGCAGCAAGCCAGCTATCTGGAAGGGGGCCCACTGATGTGGATGTTGCACCTGCACCTGCACGTTAATCAAAAATCCGATTATGATATATGATATGATGTTTTATGGCCCAGTCAACCCAATGGACTCAGCGTGATCAATTAACCTAACCACACTTTTACTGGGAAGGCTTATTCCTCTTAGCAGTTAACCAGTATTGCGCACATTCTTTTGCCAGAAACTGACAACTGCCCTTCTTGAATCAGCAGAAGAGGGAGAATGACTGTAGAAAATATTTCATGAACAATCTCCAAGAAAAAATGTTGCCAGCCCGTGGGGGTTGAACTCGCAATCTCCTGATCACCAGTCGGATGCTCATCCAACTGAGCCACCAAGGCCAGCTGTCCAATCTGGATAGATAAAGGTATGAGGCTTCTTCATGTGAATAAAGAAGACTATGATCAGACACCATGGATGTGCAGGCTGATATGTCTAATCTACGGATACAAATCATGAGGAATATTTTCTCAAACTGCAGCTCATACACTCTCACTAAACTAGAACAAACCTGCGTGTAAAAGTCCAGAGCTTTCTCATAATTTCCCTGTCTGAATTCTTCATTTCCTTTCTCCTTCAATCCTGCTGCTACCTTCTCTCTTTCCTGTTTTCTTTTATACCTCTCCTGGGCATCTTCTTCTAGTGCTTTCATGAAGCCCTCTGAAAAACAATAGTGTGTCCACCATGAAAAAAGAGAGCTTCAAAGCTGTAAGTTACAGCTGATGAATCCACAATGCTGTCAGCACAACTATGCACTTTGATCAGGTCACTCCTTGTTTAATTATAGAATGATTAGGTACTGAAAAACATATATACATACATAAACATACATGTAGCTCTAGATAAGATCAGAGAAAATTAATTATTAGATGCTCATTCCCACCCGCCCCTAAAAAATCTGACCAAATAAAAAAAATTGAGGTGGAAAACTTTTTCAGAGACAACTGGACTTTTGCTGAAAACAGACTTTATACCACTTTTAAGAGCTGCAAATGAATTATTGTTATGGAGAGAGTATTAAAACAAGGTTTTCTTCTTTTTGTACATTGTAGTTAGTGTCAGTTATCTTGTTTTGCTATGATTGACCTCTTCACTGTATGGCCCAGGAATAAAAAATAAAAATCCACCCACCCACTCCATTTTTTTCTAAAATCTGGATCAGAAACTAACGATTAATTTTCTCTGGCCTAAGATACTGTTTTTCTAGTTCCCTTTAACAAAATATTTTATGGATACTCCAATCAATGGGATTCTAATGAGAACTCACAACATGTACTTTAATAAGGAAAATTAGAGAAAAAAAATATCGCAGCATCGTTAACTGATTGACTATTCCCCTCATGCGTCCTCTGCTGATTTGGCTTTTAAGTATGCCCTTATTAAGTGGGTAGTTGTTACAGCTTTTTCAAGTTCTGCAAAACCTGTCTGCACAGCATGGTAATTTGATCAAATATGGTATCTGATCTATGTATATCAAAATTCTAGAAAAGAGGGGTATCCAGATGAATGTTTTTTTCTTATATCCAATTCTCCACAAAACATATGTTGTGGGTACTCAGGAATGCCTCATCACTACCAACATACAGACACAGATCTAAATAAGGGAGTAGCAGATAATTATTGTATTTATTTCTTCAAATAACCATATATAGTGACTGCCCATTAAACTATCTGTGGTGAAATAAAAAATACAGCAATTATTCTCAGCTGAAAAAAAAGTATTTTATCTTCTGCTTTGTTTACAGTAACAATTTCTCAGTACTATGTTAGCAAAAAGCATATGTTGTACCTGAAATTGTCTGTATCCCTTTTCAAAAGGAGATCACTCCAGAAGAGAACTTTCTTCTTAGTAATACACATACATGTACATGTATATGAATCATCAAAAGGGGCTACTTTCAAAGAAAATAATTTGCTCTCAGAGGTGTAGGTTGCACTTAAAGAATAGCTCCATTTGAGGAGGGAGAGAAATCCTTTCAATTCAGAATGATCTCCCTTGGAAGTGCATCCATTCTCCTTAACTGACAGTAAAATCAGTAGACGATGTATGTATAAATAGACTATTTTTAAACTTCCTGAAAAATAAAAAAAAAAGAGGGCTTGGCATCAAGTATAAATGAGATGATCTTATAAATTATGATTCTTGTAAATTCCAAGCTTAACTTTCATGGAGCAAAAAAATAGAGAACTTGTAAAGGATGAACAGTATTCAGTATTAATTCTGGAATATTTCTTCTTATTCCCCTCCCTATGCCAAAAATATACTGAGTTCTCATTAAAAATGCCTTACTGAGGGGCGTCTAATGAGAACCCACAAGTTTTGTTTTTTTTAAGGAGATCTAGGTAAAATTATCTTAGAATTATAATAAAATACTTCGAACTAGTCCTCTGAAAAAATACTTCTGAACTAGTCCTCTGAAAAAAGTAATCTATTTTAAAATGATGTACGCTAACACTGATTAAATTCAAGCAGCTTTACAGCTGACTTCAATGATTCTACTAACCTTGTGACAGTCCTTGATAGTTGACATCATTATATCCTGGAGAATCATCACTTGTGGTAGTTTTATTGATTACTGTTTTACTGAAACCTGGAAAGACAACACATGTCTATATATACTGAACCTTTCGTCCAAGTAAAGTTGATAAATAGTTCTAGATCAGAAAACAGCATTGTAGAAGTCTTCATTATTTCTCTATCAACTCAATAAGAGGAATGGATACAATTTCAGGTGTTATTGTCTAAATTGCTTTGTCCTCTTCTGAAACCGGGTCTACTATAAAGAGAAAGAATTTACTCCCCTTAGAGCACTCTTCAGAAGGGGACTGATGTATAGGAATGCAAACAAGAAGCCACAAAAGTTATTTCCCTTGTAAAAACGACAGCCAATCTACCAAATGTATTGAGTCCTCTTATTATTCTGTACCTGCAGATCCGACAGCATTATACAGGATCTACACTGTTCACACCGTACCCTCCCCCCCCGCCCCCACATTCCTACTGAACATCCTGAGTCTGACAAATCCATTGTCCGGCTGCACAGGACAAATTAAATTAAGCCTATTTTCTGGGAAAAATAAGAAAAATATTTCAAAATGATGTTTACTGAAATTTTTACCCAACATGCTATTAAAGTGTGAACAAGTTAATAGATTCTCGTAAGAGTGACCTTTGAAAACAATGAACACACTCACAAAACTGAAATAAAAGCACCGCAAGCATAATACCCCACCATAGCAATTATTTGTTTATGTATTAAAGTTATCGTTGCGAAAACGTCTGGAAAGAAAATGACGGTTGATTGATTGTGTTGGGGTTTAACGACACATCAACCCTTGTGGGTCATTTTGTGTCGTCTCCCAGAGAAAGGGAGAAAAGAGACAGAAGAGATAGTAGAAGAGATGAAACAGAAGGACAGGGAAGAAACAGGAAAAGGAGTGAAAGTGAAGAAACAGAAGAAATAAAAACATTCACCCTCTACCCTTACCTGCTACAAGGATAGCAGGCCTTGCCCAACTATAAGCCAATATCAGCTGGACGCCCCGGTGACATGAGATACACGACACCTTCGCACCACCCGACCACCCCCAGAGAAAATGACAGAGGACAGATAACAATCCTAAACCAGATCTTGATAAAATCAATGCATATAGCAAGTTTGGTTAAAAGCAATTCCAAAACAGATCTCCTTAATGTCAATGCATATAGCAAGTTTGGTTAAAATCCCTCGTTACTTACTCAAGTTATCGTCTGGAAACGAAAAAATGGGCGTGTCTTGGGCAGATAACTCCATAAAAATTTGATGAAACTTGCCCATTAGCAATTCCAAACCAGATATTCTTAATCGGCTAGGACACAATAAAGTAGAGATTTTGTGGTTGAGCTATGTTTTATGAACATAAAAAGCTGTAATCAAACCAGATAAGTATAAGTTTTAAACTGCTGGATCCACAATTGAATAACCTTCATGTACATATACTACTCAAAGTTTGCTAAGGATCACATTTTATAATGTCTACTACTTTTAATAGATTGAAACGACATGAGAAATTAGATCATTTTTGGAAGCGTTATTCATTTAAGAATTCATTTTTAATAAAGTAATGGCCAAGTAAGTGTTCATTGATGCGTGAATATGGCGGATGGAACGTAAGGGTCGAAAATCAACATTTTTAGGATTGCTGGCGGAAATCTGAAAATCAGGAAAATCACTAGTCTGTGAGTTTTAGCTTAGTTAATAGCGTGTATGGTGCCCGTGGGCATTGATTACGGCCTGACATCGCCGTCGCATGCTACGGATAAGTCTATGGAGCTTATGCTGAGGAAGCTGGGCCCACTCCTCAATGAGAGCCTCTCTGAGCTCCCGGACAGTTGCTGGTTGGACCTGGTGAGAAGAAATGGCTTTCTGCAGCATATCCCATGCATGTTCTATGGGATTTAAATCAGGGGATCTCGCTGGCCAATCCTATCGCACAATTGCAGCTTGCTCAAGGTACCGGTTGGTGATGCGGGCCCTATGTGCACAGGCATTATCATCCATCAGAATGAAATCAGGACCTATAGCACCTGCATATGGGCGAACATGAACATTCAAAATTTCATTGATGTACCTCTCTGCCGTCAGTGTGCCGTTATCGATGACGTGCAGGTCCGTTTTCCCCTGAGTGCTAATTCCCGCCCACACCATAACTGACCCCCCCCCCCCCACCCCATAGCGATCATGCTCTGCAATACAAACTTCAGCAAAACATTCATTTCGCATCCTCCAGATCCTAGCCCGCCTGTCAGTGAAGTCCACACAAAACCTGGACTCATCAGTGAAAAGAATGGGGGTCCAGTCATTAAGGGCCCACGTAACATGATCTTGTGCCCATTCTTAACGCTCCTGAACATGGTGTCGTGTCAATGGGATGCGTATTGCAGGTCGTTGTGACCTCAAGCCAGCTTCATGCAACCGATTTCTAATGGTCTGCGTACTTAAACGAACACCGGTAGCGTTCTGCAATTCGCTACGTAACGTTGTTGCGTTGCTGAACCAGTGATGTCGGGCTTGTAGAGCGATAAATCAGTCTTGAGCTCGAGTTGTTGAGCGTTCACGACCTCCGGCGTGCTGATGCATTACGTTTCCAGTCAAATGGAATCGAGTCCACATTCTTGAGACAACGCTCTGGGACACCCCAAGAACACGAGCAACCTCCCTCTGTGACAACCCAGCCTCAAGCATTCCAATGCCCCTATTCATCTTTTCTTCGCTTAGACGACGCCTAACTTGTCTGTCTGCCATACCTTACATTAAATTCGATCAAAATTTGATGATAACACAAGCAAAACCTTGTTTCAGGTACACATGTACATGAAGGCAAATGGCCATAAATCAATGATTTTTTTCGTGTAGGCCTCTTCCCATGCTTCTCGTGCAAAATGTACATGTCAAATCAATAACTGCATTACACGTTTATGAGGCCCGAACATCGATTTACCTTTAGTAGCAATTTGATTATATATGGTGATAATATGAACAAAATATCTGACGTCAAAAAAGTGATCCTTAGCAAACTTTGAGTAGTATATATAGTTTTGGGTATCTGCGACCATCTGATTTGGAGAAAACTAGCTAGATGTGTTGAAAAAAAAGGCATTTTTTTGTGTGTTATGCTGTTGCAAGATTTTTTCCTTAATTTTTCAAAGCTGACATTTTCAATATGTACTGCCAGATGGAAAAAATAAAACTTTTGTGGTATGATGATATACCTCCCCTAAATTCTGCAGTTTACGGATTAAAAATTGGTGCAATATCACTTGAGATATGCCAGATAAGGTAAATGCTGTCATTCGTTAAGCTTTTTCAGTTTTTGAGGTTCCCCCAATTATAAGCATTTTAAGCATAGTATGAGGTATTTCATTAGTGTTTCTGTTATTCTGCAAATGAAATTAGATACAAAAGTTTAGAAGAAAAGGCTCTTTATACAATGTACTTCTAAACAGCACAGATATTACACGTTGAGCACCTGGAAAAAGCCTTTTTTTCATAGAGTCCATAGCCCCTATTTTTCATTAATCATAGCTTCATCATGTTAAACTTAATTCTAACAAAGCTTTCATTTTCCATTGCATGGCAGCAGACCTAGTTGACATACCAAAGGGATTCAAGCTGTCTTAATATGTGGCTTAGATATGGCTGAGAAAATGCTGTCCGTAGCCCCTGTTTTTTTATAATGCATAAAATGATTTTATTCCATAGAACCTTTGTTAAACTTTGCTTTGTACATTGCCTCTAAGCAAAGCTTAAAAAAGAAATGTCATTTTGGAAAATAATGAGTCTTATAAATAGTGCCCAGGATGATAATGACACAAATAAGACCAAGTTACAAAGAAAAAGTATAATTTGTAGACAACTGAATATATTGGTTTACGTGATTTTGATAGTTTTGGAGAGATGATTTAATGTACAAAACATTTTTTAAAAACAAAACATTGAATGCTTTCAGAATAAATGATTTTTTCGTTTTAATTCTAATGAGGTAGCTAGGGGCTACGGACTCTACAAATGTCTTTCAATGGAATGCCTATACTGAAACTCATGTTTTCAGGCTTAAAACATAATTAATGTTTGCAACCACCATAGAACTGGACACATATGCGGCCACCGTTGATCCCCAACATACATTTGTGGCAACCATTGATCCCCAGACATACATACGCAGCCACAGTTGACTGCCGACATACAGGCTCAGCCACTGTTTATCCTCACATTTATGCGCAGCCACCATTGATCCCTGACATACATATGTCCACCGTTGATCCCCAACATTCATGTGCGGCTACCTTTGACATGTGCGGCCATCCTTGATCCTCCACGTACATGAAGGGCCAATGTTGATCCCCAGCATATATGTGGGACCACCGTTGATTCCAGTATACATGTGCGGTCAGTCACCATTGATACCCAGCACACATGTGCAGTCACCGTTAATCACTGATATACATATGCAGCTACCTTTGATCTCCTACATATATACATGACCACAGTTCATCACCTACATATATGCGTGGCCAACGTTGATTTCCTACATACATGTGCAGCCACCACTGATCCCCGATATACATATGTGTGGTCACTGCTGAACCCCGACATATATGCGCGACCACCGTTGATCCCTGGCATTCATGTTCCCTGATATACATGTGCAGTCACTGTTGATCCCATATATAATAATTTGCAATCACTGTTGATCCCGACATCCATTTGCTGCCAACAAATGGCAATATACATGTGAGGACATTGTTGATACCTGACATCTATGCCCTGCCACCGTTGCTTCCCAATATAAATGCGTGGCCACCATTGATTCCTGACATACATGCGTGGCCATCAATGATCCCGACATATATGCGTGGCCGCCATTGATACAAGATATACAGTTGCAGCCGCCGTTGATCCCTGATCTCTGTTTTCTCCCTTTCTCTGGGAGACGACACAAAATGACCCACAAGGGTTGACTTGTCGTTAAACCCCAACACAATCAATTGATCTCAAACATAAATTTGTGTCTACCGTCAATACTCGACGCGCATTTTCTGCCACCATTGATCTTCCAACATAGATGTGTGTCCACATTTGATCCCAACATACATGAGCTTCCATGGTTATCTCCAACATACATGTGCTGCCACCATTGTTTCCCCGAAATACATGTGCAGCAACCATTAATCCATATCATACATGAGCAGCCACCATTGATCTCCAACAAACATGCGTGGCCAACCTTGATCCCCAACATATATGTACAGCCACCCTTGATCCTAGACACACATATGTGGTCACCGTTGATCTCCGACGTATATGTGCAGCCGTTGTTGATCCCCAACATACATTTGCAGCCACCGTTAATCACCAAAACAGATGTGTGGCCACCGCTGATCCCCAAAATACATGTGCAGCCAACGTTGATCCCCAACGTACGTGCATGGACAGTTGATCCCCAATTCACGTGCAGCCATCATTTACATATGTGGCCAAAGTTGCTTCCAGACATGTGCGGTAACCATTGACACCCAACATACATGTGCGGCCATCATTGATCAGACGTACATTTGCGACCACTGTTAATCCCCAACACACGTGTGACCACCGCTGATCCCAATGTCTGCCATGTCAAATCAGTCCATATACTATGGCTTCATAGAATAACCATTTGAATGCAGCCTAGTTTGCTTACTTATTCAGTTAAGTCTCTATATAGCTCTCAAATCCTTTACTGGATGTATTGTATACCACTGACACATTGATATCAGCCAAAAACTTTTTTAAGCTATTTTTTGATATTTTTATGTCAGCAATTGTGTTACACTTTTGCTTAAAATGTTATTTGTGTAATCGCTTTGAACTTTATCTCTAATAATAACAAAGTTTCCATCTGCAGGGTGCCGAAACTTTCAGTAGACATCAATCGGAATTCAGCCATTCAATCTGTAGAGTCCGTAGCCCCTGACTGACCAAGTAATTGCTATGCTACTAGATGTTATAATCAGGGATATGTCTTGTCAGCTTCAAAACTTATTAACTTCAAGACATTTTTCATTCAATATTCTTCATGAACAAGCTGATAATATATTTTCTAGATTTTAGAAAGGGTGATTTCATACAATTAGTTTCTTGTATTTGTTAGAAGTCCTTCTAAACCTGTAGAAAAGGGCAACATGTACATTAAAATGTGCATTGTTGCAGCTTTATAAGGCTATAGGAAACTAGCTGACATCAGTTGAATACAGTTTTCTCAAAGTAGGTATCTCTTTTAACCTCTATTAATGTAACTGTAGAGTCCATAGCCCTAGAGCTGTCACATACATGTTCCATTACAAGATGGTTTTAGGAAATCCAGCTGTGATGTTTTGTTTCAATTTACAATATCTTATTATTCTTCACTTACAAATCTTGTTAAACTACAATTCTATTGATTTGAAAGGAACAAAAAAGTAAAATAACACCCTTCAGAGATTTTCAATCTATACTTGGGGATTTACAAAATCACATTTTTTGCTGTGTGAATTAGGTTTTACGTAATGATGTCAAGTCTCAGTAAATCCCTGATACAATAATGTCATTTGACTCAGTTGGAATATACTTCATAATAATGGCTTTGTCAATAATGGGAAAATATATAGTCCGTAGGCCCATTTAAGTACCTCAAGTTACAGGAAAAGTGGCCAAAGTGAACAACAGAAAAACAAGAAATCCGCGGAAGGCGTCATCGCACCTGCTGGCGCAAAAGTCACAGGAGCCACAATCAGAATGTGGTTATTAAATAAGTTTATTTCATTCTTAGCAGTGCTTAGTTGGAAAACTGGGTTGAAAAAAAATGAAGACAAAGTGCCTAGTGGGGCACATATATTCCAGGCCAGTGCCATTCCCTCTAATGGTTATATCTTCAGCACTGACTTTTCGTATTATACAGTCCACTGATAATGGAACGTCCACGTAAAATGTGTAAAAGTCACTGGAGCGTGAAATATTGAAATATAGGTCAAGATCACTGGGTCAAGGTACCTGCCAAGCCAGTGCAATGAGGTGAAGCACTATGCAAGGTTTAGTGGTTGTGGGTCTTATATTTGAGGAGATACCGAACATCAACATAAAATGTGTCAGTCACTGGAGTGCAAAATATAGGTCAAGGCCACCAGGTCAAGGTACCTGCCTAGTCAGTACATCCAGATGAAGCACTATATAAGATTTGGTGGTTGAAGGCCTTACAGTTGAGGACATATGGAAGGGCGACGTAAAAGGTGTAAAAGTCAATGGAGCGCGAAATATAGGTCAGGGTCACCCAGTCAAGGTACCTGTGGAGTCCGTACATTGAGGAGAAGCACTATGCGAGGTTTGATGGTTGTAGGCCTTATAGTTGAGGAGATATTGAATGTCGACATAAAATGTGTAAAAGGCACTGGAGCACAAAATATAGGTCAAGGTCACCGGGTCAAGATACCTGCCAAGTCAGTACATCTAGGAGAAGCACTATGCAAGGTTTGGTGGCTAGAGGTCTTACACTTGAGGAGATCTGGAACATTGACGTAAGTTATATCAAAGTCACTGCAGCCAAAATATAGGTCAAGGTCACCAGGTCAAGGTATCTGCTGAGTCAGTACATTGAGAAGAAGCACTTTGCAAGGTTTGATGGTTGTAGACCTTATAGTTGAGGAGATATCGAACATCGACGCAAAATGTTCAAAGTCACTGGAGCGCAAAATATAGGTCAAGGTCACCGGGTCAAGATACCTGCCGAGTCAGTACATCTAGGAGAAGCACTATGCAAGATTTGGTAGCTGTACGCCTTCTAGTTGAGAAGATCTGGAATGTCAACGTAAATTATGTCGAAGTCAATGGAGCGCAAAATATAGGTCATGGTCACTGGGTCAACATATCTGCCAAGTCTGGAGGTCAGGGAGATGTGTCATGCAAGGTATGATGGTTGTCGTAGAATTGTAGTTGATTAGAATACTAACTTTGACGTAAATGTCGAACTTCGACATAACAGAACTGTTAACAGACAGACGGACGGATGAACGGACAGACGAATGGAAAAGCGGGCACCTATGTCGCAAAGTCAGGAGGGCAGGGAGATGTTTCATATAAGGTTTGATGGTTGTTTAGTCTTGTAGTTGATTAGAATACTAACTTTGACATAAATGTCGAACTTCGACATAACAGAACTGTTAACAGACGGACAGACAGACGGACGAACGGACAGACAAATGGAAAAGCGGGCACCTATGTCGCAAAGTCTGGAGGTCAGGGAGATGTTTCATGCAAGGTTTGATGGTTGTTTAGTCTTGTAGTTGATTAGTATACTAACTTTGAGATAAATGTCGAACTTCGACATAAATGTTGACAGACAGACGGACGAACGGACAGACGAAGTGAAATCCGGATACCTATGTTGCAAAGTCAGGAGGTCAGGGAGATGTTTCCCGAAAGGTTTGATGGTTGTTTAGTCTTGTAGTTGATTAGAATACTAACTTTGACATAAATGTCGAACTTCGACATAAATGTTGACAGACAGACGGATGGACGGACGGAAAATCCGACGCCTATATCGCACCCTGCTACAAGCAGGTGCGATAAAAATCATTTGCCAGGAGAAATGCATCAAACAAACGTGTTATGGGACAGAAATGTTACGGTAAATGTCCTAAAATTTCGAACAAAATTAAATAATTTCAGTTCTTGCTGTTCGAAATTTTAGAAATTATGATTTGCTAAAAAATTTACTGTTCGAAATTTTAGGACAGATTCACTTACAGCCAAAATTGACCTGGCTATCGGACACCCGAAACGACAAAAAAGGACCTACACGACGAAAGTGTTTTCTTATTTGCTATGTGTGATTGATAAACTGAATGTGAAATTGTATGAAGAAATAAATAAATACCACACTGATGTTTGTTTTCAATTCCATCTGATTAATTCCATGTCGAATAATGTTTCTCATAACAAAACAATTAATTATACGGTACACTAATTAATCGCCAGATACGTTTGTTAGGCACTCCGGGAATGTGCCACTTTCTTAAACTAGGCTGGCTTAGTCCACTGTCTTCTTACGTAACAACCCTCTTCACTTTACCGCACTGAGATACACAAGCTGACCAAAAAAATACTTCAAAAGGTTACCGCACGTTTGTTCTTGTTTGAGCCACTACAGAAACACAAAAGTCCCTTTCCTCAAAGGTGAAGTGAACTGAGTTTAAATGTGAAAAGCGTAGACTGATTAGAATTTCCGCCGTTTTGAAGCGCGGTATTCACACTGCTTGCTGACATCTGAGGCTGACATAATGCATTCTGTTGGCGATATGCGTAGACCCAGATCAGACTGCCCCGATACATAGATTGCGCGGATGCGCATGTTGATCTTGTCTATGCCGGTCTCAAATGTCATAAGGTCGTTTCTATTGGAAAGGACTCGTACAGAAAACGAACAGTGCTGGCAACCTGATCTGAACGCAGCCTGATCAAGATCTAAAATTTTAGCTCTACTCCAAACTGAACTACGTATGCCAAACCTGTGAACTGCCATTATCATTTTTAGCAATATTTTTTTCGTTAAAAAAAATGTATTGTCGTTTAGAATTCGGTAACGAAACTTATTGCAAGAATTATGTCATCAATATTAATCCTTTCATAAGATCCCTGTTCAGGTGAAAATGTCCCTTTGTGTATATGTGTAAGTCAGATCAGAATGCGAGTCGCAGTCTAGTGCAGGATGGTGTCCACTCAATTCGCTGATTAGGTCATTGGTATAAAACACTAATACATGAATCGCAGTCTCCAGCAAGTGCACAGACTGATTACATTTGTAACAAATGATTAGGTTCATTTTGGCTTGTTGGGACCTATCATCTCTGTTGGGACCATTACCTGTTCAAACAGGATGCACTGAGCATATCATGACAATTATGCGATCAGACAGGAAATATTTTGCTGGAGGCTAAGGTTAATCCCCATGACGAAAACGTTTTCGGCATGCTTATTGAAACCTTTGGCACGCTAAATTTAAATATTAGCGACAGATATTATCGAAGGACACAGCGTACAGACGAGCACGAACGACCCAGATCAGAATGCGTGGATGCACATGCTAATTTACAATTTCGAGTGTAGCGCTTTCTGACTATTGCATGTGCATCACGCTTTGCAATAATGATCAGATCAACTTCGGATTTCTGGTTTAGCGGTCACACGACCTGAGCACACGACTTACCGAAATACCGGAATACTACCGGAATAACCGTGAAAAATACAGGAATTCCTGTGAAGACACCAATATGGTTTTATACTAGGAGGACGATCGTGAAAAGCTCATATTCCCCCAAATTAGTTTCATTCCCTGTTCTCTGCGGCATCTGATCTGGGTCTATGCTGTTTGCATAGGCCTATCTGTTCCAATATTTAGGTTCTTTTCATTTTTTAATACGTGCCAGTTTCGTATGCATTTCTGACGATTGATTGATTGTGTTGGGGTTTAACGACACGTCAACCCTTGTTGGTCATTTTGTGTCGTCTCCCAGAGAAAGGGAGAAAAGAGATAGAAGAGATAGTAGAAGAGATGAAAGAGAGGACAGGGAAGAAAGAAGAAAGAGGAACAAAAGTGAAAGTGAAGAAACAGAAGAAATAAAAACATTCCCCTTCTACCCTTACCTGCTACAAGGATAGCAGGCCTTGCCCAACTGTAAGCCAATATCAATTGGACGCCCCGGTGCCGTGAGGTACAGGACACCTTCGCACCACCCGACCATCCCCCGCATTTCTGACGAGAAAGGGCTCTATAAAATAAGTTTGTTTTTCTCCCGAAGTAGTTTCCCGCCACGATTTTACGTGACGTACTGCTACGAGCACGTGGTTTCATAATGCGGGGCAAGGGAAATGTTCTCAGGAAATGTTGCTTTGTGACTGTTCAGTTTCTGGGTATTTTAATAATTATGAAGTTCTCAATGTATATATAGTGTAAAAGAATTACAGTACTTATATTTATTTACACCCTGGTAAATGCGGAGTAAGGTCCTCATGCACTCTTTAGGTTTTACTGTTTAAAGGGAGCTAATTGCATATGCCTTGATGATGAATTTTACGAGTCGGACCCAGCATTCTTTTTTTTATGAATCAGGGGCGGATCCAGGATGATTTCTGAAGGGAATCGATTTGATCGAATTTCCGTACTTACTCTACGTATTCGGACAGACTGGCCTGAGCAAACAGTGTAGACCTAGATCAGACGCCGCAGAACGCATGTAAAACCTTCACTGAAACGGTGATGTATTTAACCAAAGATTTGGAATCTCTCCAAGAACTGAAGTTTACATGCCTGTTTGTTACCACAAACGGCAAAATCTGACTGCCCTTGCATCGGAAGATGATCGGAGTCTTCAATGGTCACACGTCTTATTGTCCTAAAAGTGTTTTCCGAATTTCCATGTTCCCTGTTCCCCCTAACTAGTTTCATTCCCTCTGTCTCTGTGGCGTCTGATCTGCGTCTACAGTTTGCATAGGCCTATCTGTGTCAATACTTAGGTTCTATTTTAATATTTACCAGTTTCATATGCATTTCTGACGAAAAAATGCTCCATAATTTAACGAACATAAGTGTGTGTTTTCCCTCTTAGCGGTTGTCGCCACGATTTCTCGTGAGGTTACCGTTACGAGCACGTGGTTTCTACATGCGGGACAAGGGAATGTGACTGTTGCATTTTCTGTATTTTCACATATATTAAAAATATTTATCATGTCTACCACAAGGTAAGAACAGTTCTAGATCGCCCGCGCATAATCTAACCCTTATCAAGCGGACATCCACGTGACTGCCACGTGGAAATGGCTAACATTGTGATGGAAGTCTCTTTTTTTTTTCTTGTGAATTTTCAGTCAGTATCTCCTGGGTTTGTATAAAATTAAAATACCGTTCCCATGCTATTTATGTACATAAAATTCGTTATGACACTGCTGTGTGCATTTACGTTTTGCGGTGGCTTTCAACACTGCTACTTTAATTTCCGGTTCCATAACGAAAAAAAAAAGTTACCGAAATTAGAATGTGCCGATAAATAATTACTTGATGCAAGCTGTGTTCGAAATTTTAGAAATTCCCTTTTTGCAAAACTGCTACTGTTTGAGATTTTAGGACATTTCCAGAAATTATTTTGGGCGAAAATATTAGGTGTTCGAAATTTTAGAGTGTTCGAAATTTTAGAGTGTTCGAAATTTTAGGACATTTACCGTAATCAACCTCCTGCAATTTTTGTAACTGAATTTAGAAACAATGACATTTTTCAGGCAATTACCCCCTTAGCAATCAGGGTCTCTGAAAACCATAATAAGGATGAAAAAATGGGTGACTTGTTCTTTGTTTGGACAGAAATAGGTAGGAAGTCTTTTCTGACAAAAATAGCAGAAGAGAGGATTTTTAAAAGATCAAAATATATATAATATAATAATTGGATTTTTGATTAACGTGCAGGTACAGGGGCAACATCCACATCAGTGGGCCCCCCTTCCAGATAGCTGGCTTGCTGCACGCATGGCAGATCTCACACCAGATCTCCAGGTACGTCTATCATGAGGGTTGATAGCCGAGAGCTTCCACTCTCTGCAATCCCTCTCTGTCAGCTGCTTCCATGTCATTTTGGGACTCTCAGGCCCACGCTTTCCATCAACCTGTATGTCAAAGGCTGTCTTGATTGCACCACTGAAGCGTTCCACATGTCCATACCATCGAAGTCTTCTCTCCTTCAGAATGAGGTCCAGATCCTCAATGCCAAGCCGCACAAGTAGATCATTGGACCTGGTGGTGACAATGTCTTGCGGCCTGACATTGCAGATCTGTCTGATCATTGCCCTGTCATTTCGCTGCAGACGCTTGAGGTTCGGCTTTGTCAATGGCCAAGTCTCACTGGCATGGAGCATTGCGCTCCGCACACAAGAGCTGTACACATGGCCACGTGTTTTGAAAGAGAGGTGGCGTGAAGAGAGGACTGGTAGCAGATCCTTGAACTTCTTCCAGGCGGTTTTCACACGTGTTGTGGTTGAAAGTTCACAGCCACCTGCTGCTGAGAGCATGTCTCCTAGGTAGCAAAAGGAAGCTACCACCTCAAGCTTGTCAGGTCCGACCTGGACTTCCTTCTGTGGTCTGCCATCCAAGGGGCATGCAGTTCCCTGGCACCGTGTACATCTATAGTCAGGGTCCTTTTTCAAGCGCTTGAGCCCACTGCATTTCTTGTGCACCCAGTGCTTGCAGCCATTGCAGAAGATGCTGTTGCTGCCCACTCCAGTGCGACAGACAGCGCATGGAAACTCGCCTGAACTCTGCAGGAGGTCCAGTCCCGTACCGCAGATCATGATCTTTGTCTTTCCTGCATTTACTCTCAGTCCTTTCTTCTCCATTGCTTCTTTCCAAGTCAAGAGCCTCCTGACACATTCCTCAAGTGATTCAGCGATGATAACGAGGTCATCGGCATAGAGGTCCTCCCAGGGGACCCCAGAGCAAAACTCTCGTGATAAGGCTTCAAGCACAATGATGAAGAGCAGTGGGCTGAGTACTGATCCTTGGTGAACACCAACCTTCACTTCAAACTCTTCACTGTACCCCTCACCAACACGGACACGGCTCCGTGCATTTGCATACATCCCCTGCACCAGTCGCACAATCCACTCCTCCACACCAAGTTTTCTCAGCGCCCACCAGATGACCTTCCGAGGCACTCGATCAAACGCCTTCTCCAGGTCTACAAAAGCCATGTAGAGTCTCTTATTGGCAGCTAGATACTTCTCTTGCAGCTGCCTGACAACAAAGATTGCGTCTGTAGTGCCTCTGCCTGGGACGAAGCCAAACTGGGAATCGTCGATTGACACCAACTGTCTGATGAGGCCGTCCACAATCCTCTCCAGGATTTTCATAACCTGCTCTGCTTGAGACCGCGGTAGTTGCCCCTTTCCAATGCGTCCCCTTTTCCCTTGTAAAGGCAGATAATGAAACTCTGCTCCCAGTCAGAGGGTACCTTACCATCACGAATAAAATGAAAGCATTATGCTTCACCTAGTAGAGTCCGTAGCCCCCATAGGGTGGGCATGCGTATCAACCTACATCATAAAAACTACTAACTGCAAAACAAAACCCCTTCAGGACAATGTGTGTGAATGTTGGAGGAACCTACTTTTGTACAAATTTAATCGTTCCTTACAAGTTCATTTTTGGTCTTCTTGCAACATGTTATCCCTACTTTATTGTGTCTTAGCCGAATGTCAATATATATAGCAAATTTGGTTAAAATCCCTTGTTATTTACTCAAGTTATTGTCCGGAAACGAAAATATGGGCATGTTTCGGGCAGATAACTCCGTAAAAATTTGACAAAATTTGACCATTAGCAATCCCAAACCAGATCTCCACAATATCAATGCACATACCAAGTTTGGTGAAAATCCATTGATGTTTTCTCAAGTTATCATCCGGAAAGGAAAAACGGACGGACGGATGGCCGGACGAACGTACAACAGATGGAAGGACAGACGGACAGACGTCCAACGTGAAACCATAATACCCCGCCACTGTTGTGTGGTGGGGGATAAAAAGCTGAAGTATCATGTTTTCTGGGGCAGACTAAACATTAAAGTGGTTAACGTATACCAGTTTTTGTTCTTGGTAAATCTTCATCTGCATCTCCGGCTACCTCCTTGTCTATCAGTTCTTCCTTATCTTTCTTCACTTTCGTGATGAGTTCATCTGCTTTCTGGATATAATCTTTCACAGTTTCATCATCACATGCTTGAAAGCCTTTCACAATGGCCTCTGAAATATTACCAAATAACTAGAAAAAGTCAACAACAACAGCAAAAATACTATGCAACTTACCAGTATACACAAACAGCACAGACCCTAGCCAGTCTGTGCCCCATACAGTGTGATCAGTGTCATTCAGATTTCCTGTATGCATTTAAAAAGTTGCAGTCTTTCTATTGACAAACAATGAACAGGCCAGTTTGAAAATCTAAATGTATTTGGGGCACAATAATTAGACTGCCATCAACATACCTAGTCATGTAGGGCCAATTGTGGTCTGACAAGAAATTTCTCTAGGACTGTCAGACCTGACAAAAGTAGCTTGCTAGCTCAAGGATGTTGTGCTCCTCTGCACTTACCTTTAGCACATGCTGGCTTTAGGCATGGCTTCTCATAACAAATTCTATAATAAGGACGGCAGAGGTCCAGATAAGGACAGTTTAAGATAAGGACAATTTCACAATCATTTCTCACTGGCTGCTTGTATTTTGACAGTATTTTTTTAAATTGATAGTATATATATTTTTGTAAAATTTTGTTCATCTTTATAAAAAAAAAAAACACCACTGACAATCACACAAATTGACAAACACGAATTGTATCAACCCAAAACCCTGATTAAATTTCCCCATAATGAATCTCTTTTGTATGCTGTGGTATGGAGCCTGCATTCTGACTGGCCAACACAGTCTGTTACAATTACAGCGGTATGACTCTGACGTCCAGTACGTGAGCGGAAAAAAATACCCGTCGCTGATACACTATCTCAAAGATATGTGTCAGACATATACCCAGAACTTTCCGAGGGTACGGATTTACATGTCCATACAGTGTTGTCGAATCTACCAATCAGTGATCATAAAATGAAAGAGATTAAGGCACACACTGAGCAGGATCCACAAATGAATCAGCTAAAACAGGTTATCCTAAAAGGCTGGCCTGATGAGAGACATCTTTGTTCTGAAAAGGTACTAGATTACTGGAATTTTCGTTGTCGATGGCTTAATGTTGAAGGGCCAGAAAATCATAATTCTCAGAGCTTTAAGACCAAAGATGCTTCAAATATTACATCAAGGGCATTTTGGCTGCAAAAAAAACTCTCTGCACAGCACGAGAAATGATGTTTTGGCCAAAAATTTCGTCCGAAATTACAGAGCTGAATAAATTAAGATGCCATGCCCACTTCTAGTTTTCAGCCAATCAGATTACTTGATTCAAGTTGTTCACACAAATTCAAATACTTAATGACAAACAGTGCAGATCCAGATCAGTTGGCTTCTGAAGAAGCCAACTGATCTGGATCTACACTGTTTGCAAAGACAGGGTATATCCGGGTTCAGCAGGACAAGGGTTAAGCTGCCCTATCTGTCTTGAATGCAGAAGCTTGAATCCCAAAAAACCTCTTATACCACACAAGGTCCCAGATTACCCATTTACTTCGGATGACAAAAATTTCCTCATTACTGTAGACTATTACAGTAAATATTTTGAAGTACAGAAACTTCCCAGCATGAAAACCAGTACTATCATTGCCAAGTTAAAAACCACCTTCACAGGAATGGCATTCCTATGAATTTTTTATCTGATAATGCACCCCAATTTTGCTCTGAAGAGCTCATAGAGTTTGCCAAAGATTGGGACTTTTCTCTGATAAAAATGCCCCCAAAACACAGTCAGTCCAATGGGATGGTCGAAAAAATGGTAGGCATTTGCAAGAGAATTTTCGCTAAGGCGAAATTGCCAGAAAAGATCCATATTTAGACATACTAGAGTATCGCACAACTCCAACAAGACTTGGATTTTCTCCCAGTGAATTACTCATGGGGAGAAAGTTAAGACCTGTATTGTCAGTCACCCTTGATCAGCTATTACCCAAAACACCCCCTACTGAACAAATCAAAGAAAACATTCAGTGTGCTAAACAACAGCAAAAGAAATATTATGATCAAGGTTCAAAAACACACACTTCCCTCAGTATAGAAGACATGGCAAGAATTCAACAACATGACAAAACTTGGAAACCAGCTGTCGTAATGGAAAAACACCATGACAGATCATATTCTGTTAAGACACCAGACGGTGCTGTTTATCGATGCAATAGACTTCATCTCTTGAAATCGAAGGAAGCAATTCCAAATTATCAAGCAAATTCTGAATCTACACCTGATCATTTACTTTCTTATCAACCTCATTTGAAAATGCAGAAAAAGGAAAATCAGATAGACTCAGTGCAGACTCAGAGCAACCTGCACATCCAAGCATGGAAGATATAACCTTCATGCTGACTATACCATATGATGAAAAAATAAATAAATAAATATATTTATTAAATAAATAATTAAATAAATCTATTAAATAAATAAATAAAAATTGGACAGGTATTTCGTCAAATTACTCTGAGGAATTTCGCTGTACTGTATTACATGCTTTGATAGTACAGTGAAACCAAAAATAATTGAATCTATGTGAACTTTGACACAGGGTAATGTTAAAAACACATGTGAGGTACATGTATAAATCATGACATTTTAATGGAAACACAGTTCTCCTTGCGTGGAATCTTTTGAATCTCCTGTTGCTGAAAATCAACTTAACTTTATCAACAACTTGTCAGATTAATGTGTGTGAAAACTGTAAGAATAATTGTAACATGAGTTTATCAATTATTTTTAATTAAAGTCATTCAGATACTCTGGCTCTCTTAGTGAAAAAAACAAAACAAAACTGGCTGCCTTGCAAATATCTAGGGCTGGGTACCGTCAAAAATAAAGTACCACAGTATACAACGGTATTTAGCAGTGTACCGTGGTTTGTATCACGGTATACCGCAACAGTATTAAATTTTACAGAGATCATTGTGAAATTGCCAGCAGAAGTGGTCATTTGGTTGATATCTGATGGTCTATAAGTTTAAACCACCTCAATCATCTGTGCTGAGTTTTATTTTCAATGAAATATTTATTTACATTGTTTATTGTAATAGAAAATTATATTTTAACTGAAAAATCAGCAGTGGAGATGGAAACTGAAGCTACATGTAGGACCATAAGTCAGCAGTTTCCAGCATTTAATGCTTTAGTAACATCTGCCTGTTTATTATCAATTTTATAACTGCCTACTTATTTACAGCCATATAACCGCTGTTATCCTTTCGTAAAGTAGCAACATTTATTTTTAATGGACATGTATTTACAACAAGTAATGTTGCATGTATAATTATTTCACCTCACCCATTGCTTAAGACATTAAGGCTTACTATTTGCAAATGAAATTCAATGGTTTATAATTGAAGCACACCATTTAAAGCTGTTTCAGCTTCAACTGTTCTAATATTTTCAAGATTTATGGTTTTCTACAATAGGCTGTTGCTAAAAATAGAATAACCAGAATACCGCGGTACAGGCAGTTGTACCACGGTACGTACCACACCAGAGAAATACCATGGTATACCGGTGTACCGGTATTTTTGCACACCCTACAAATACCTGTGTGTCACTGACCTTTCTTGTGCTAGCTAACGACTGAATGTTTGATATGCAGGATTTTATTTTTTTTAAGGTGTTTAAATGATTTTGAACCTTTGTTGTTTTTAAAGAAGGGAGATGTTACATTATTAGTCAATCCTCTATGTAAACTGTTGATAAACCCCACTGGTGTACCTCACTGAATATGAATACTTTCAGCCTCTAAAATACTTTACTTCTTTTGTAGGTATGATTATGTATGTTGTATGCTAGAGACAGTCACCTTATTAAATAATAGTTTGAACACATTGTCGTTCTTCATTAATAATAAGTTATTATCACTGCATCATATATCAGTGCATAAAATAACAACGAGGCCTGCTTGTCTGATGTTTTTACGTCAGAACACTTTAAGGTGCACAAGGGGGAACATGCAAAATTTGACTGGCTGCTGCTGAATTTGACCAGTTGGATGATTTTTAAAAGAAAATGTGCCAAAACCTATACAATCATGTTTGAAATCAATTTTATGTTGCTGATTAATTTGTGCTCCTTATTGAAGCATTTAAATTGATTGAAAATTCATAGGGGCAATCCGGCAAAGTTCAGACACACTCAGGACTTTTCTGCTGCATACCTTTGTTTGACGTATCTTTACTGACATGTGACTGGTTTCCGCCTTCTCCTGAACGTTCAGTAACTTATGACTGTATTTGAAGCTGTACCTAAGCCAAGAAAGTGTTTGATTACTATGTTAAATAGCTGGGTTCAAGCTCAGAAACAACTGTACGTAATTGCGGGGAATTTCGTCCACCCAAGGTGACGTTCGGACAGTCATAGTTTTCCTTGCAGGGGACACACAGGTAATTCCGAACGACACAGGTAATTTTTTAAAAAAAATATATGGACAAATTCAAAACTTAAGTGACATGAGTGATATATTATGCCTATTTAACTGTCATTCTATCATTCCTAAAAAATGTCAGAAAGTTTGCTTTTGAAGTCATATATTAAACAGTGAAAAAGACTATAGACTGTAGCGAAAAGAGCCTGATCAAATTGCTAAGTGTCTGTCTTTTTTCTATTTCGTTATTCTGACAAAAACCAGTATAGGCTCAGCGCATGTTACAATTAACAAGGTATTTATATATCGGCAAACTTGATGCATGACCGTGTTGTCATTTTTGTGAACAGTCACGTAAAATTTCTACCCGGAGCTTCGTATAAGGTTATCAAAATACATTGTATTTTGCTTGAATGTTCTCAACGATGACAGTACGGTAGTTCATCAAATCTGCATATATAACAAATTTCAACATTGGCGAATATGCTGGGCTTATTGTCATTTTAAACCATGAAAATAATAATTAAACCGACCGCAGATTGAACTGGCCATTTCCGTAAAAATCTATAATCTTTTTTTAGGTTGTTATGACGTAGACCTGTAGACTATACATCATTTAACCTTTACCACTCTCTGGGCGATGATATTTTTCTTCTTCTTCTTCTTTTTTGTTACAAACATGGGTTCATTAACGTTTTGATAAGATTTGTCCTTTTGTTCTTAACCAAATGAGACAATATGCATGAAATATGAAATAACACCAATGACATAACCCAGTTCAACATTAAGCCGTTCTCCAAGTCGCACTCAAAACTTGTTTTCAGTTTGCGATACAACCCGGGATACATCAAGTACTCAAAGAGTATGGGTTGCCATAAATCGGGCCGAATTATGGATATCCATAATTCGAATTAGTGATATTCATTATTCGAATTATGGATAACACTAAATCAAATTATCGATACCAATAAATAATTAAGAATATACGTGAAAAAGTATATCTGACTAATTCGAATTAGGGCTATCACTAATTCGCATTACGTATGTATATTCATAAATAATTATGTAATAATTATGGATATCTTTAAAGATGGAATAAATAGTAAAACTATGTACAGAGTATTTATGAGCCGCAGCAGAACAAAACCAACCGAATGACCTGTGTTCCCACTGAAGACTCGGATAGGCAAGTCTGATCAGAGTGTTTGTTGTGCCATCTGAGGACAGCAATTAACCCAAATGTTTCTTCATGCCGACAGCATCTGTCTGTTGAGCGCACATGTCTTTTTGTTGGTTTTGTCATGCAGCGGCTTTTATCTTTTGTTAGTCCAATTAACCCGTTTGTGCCTAGCATCCCATTTTTTAAGCATAGGCAAACAGTGTGGATCCTGTTCCAATGAGACATAACATGGCTTCTGATCAGAGTCTAAACAGTTTGCCTACAGGAATTAAACATGAAACAAGACCACCAGACATTCCATAAATCTGGAAATGGACTTGCCCGTGGAAAAGTCCACAGGGCAATAAGAGCTAATGGCTCAATCATTGAGATCTCTTTTTTTCCCTTGAAGTTTTGATTGCTTTTCCATCCTAATTCTTTTCCTTTCTTCCTTTTCCTTCTCCTTTTTAATTTTAGACTCGGCCGCCTCCAGTTTTTTGTTTATTATTTCCTCTGAGGTTAGCAGCCGATGAGTACTTAAACATTTTTTCCTCTGTTTTTTCTTAGGGCAAGATGTCAAGAGTGGGACGTCGAATATAGCATTGAGATCTGCGTTCCAGTTTACATATATATCATTGGTCTCCATTGACGTATTTGATGACTGATGAATGTCTGTTTGTATATTCGCTCGGAGACTCAAAGACTGATTCGGATAGGTTAAGGATGTCCAGACATGCATCATTAAGACCATTTGGAGTCAACTCAACCAGTTCGGAGCCCGAGAAGCTCAGGTTCAACAAAATGTGAGCTGCTTCCAAGTTTTCCGCGGTAGCAGTAGCGGTCATATCCTGAGGAAAAGAAATTTCAATATGTGGCTCATCAGACTTTTCAGCGAGTATTGGAATGCTGTCTTGAATAATGCATGTCTTATCTTTAGACGTTTCACATATATTATCTGTGTCCTCAGATAAGACATTTTCCACAGGCAGAGTTACCGCAGATGAGGACTGGGCTGATTCCAATGTATTTTCATTAATAAATGCCTCAGAGGGGGCAAACGCAGATTTTGGTATAATGTCAGGATTCAGAGGAAAAATACCACAAGCTTTGAAACCGTTCTTTATATTGTCCAGTGTCATGGCTGCTTCCCACGAAGCCTTGAACAAACTTGCCCACGAGGATTTCGTTATGCGGTTATTTGAATCTGAACCCATGAAATCAGAACAGACGTTATTGTAGTGGGAGCTTAGTGATGCAAAAACACTTCTATCAAGAGGCTGAAGGTAGTGGGTACAGTGCGGGGGCAATGCCATGATACGAATATTTTCATCTTTTGCGGCCAAAAGTAGATCTAACACTTCATGCGAACCGTGACTGTCCAGAAAGAGCAACTGAGGTCTTTCAGGTACACAGTGTTTTAGAAACACCTCTTTAAACCACAATGAACCCAGAAGATCTTCCATATAACCTTTCGATTGGTACGTCCAGACAGTCCCAGTCGGTGCATCGTGAGTTTTGCAGGCAAACAATGACTTTTGAGTTTTTCCCTTCACTACCACCAGAGGCGGCATAGACTCACGACTGGCGTTCACACTTGCCAGTACAGTTTGAGTTTGTTTGGAATCGGCCACCCCGCCGGGCAAACCTCTCATTCCTTTTCTGGCTACAACCTTAACGGGGGTGTGTTCAAATGACATCGACATTTCGTCCATGTTCCAGAGACAGCTAGGTTTGTTTACAAGATTCAGTTCAGTTAATGTTTTTGACAGATCTTCAAAGTATTTACTAGTGACATGGCTATTCATGAGCCTTGACCTGGATGTTGAAAGAGGTTCGGTTTGCGCATCACAAGTTCTGGGTGTCGATTTTTCAAACCTCAAACCAGTCCTAACCAACCCTAGTACTAGCAGGGTTTTTGTGAGAGAATTGTGTTGTTAATGTTTAGAGACTGGCACACCTCTCCCGCCTTTTTAATAACTTTAGCACGGCTTAAGCCAAAACCTTTTCCAGCAGCATACATAATTTTATCCACCATTGCATTCTCAACTTTAGGGGGTATAAGTGGGGGTTGCCCATTTTTGGCATCATCATTTATCCTATTTGTTATTCTGTCAGAAATAGCTGACCGGGGTATGCCGTACGTTTTCGATGCAACGCGAACAGACATTTGTTTTGTTCTTACTGCCTCGACCGCCGCTTTCAGATCCTCACTTCTGTACTGTTGATACTCGTTTTTATTCTTTCTAGGCATATTTCAGTTTGATCTGAAATAAATTTTAGTTTTGCAAAGTGGTGCGAATATGATTTCAACTTATTTCAATGTTGCTTTTCCGTTATTATATTTATTATTTTATTAGTTGTGTGTTGTGTGGTGTCATATATATATATATATATATATATATATATATATATATATATATATATATATATATATATATATATATATATATATATATATATATATAAAGTCAAATATCAGATAATGAACAGAAGTAGTCATTTAATTTTGTGTGAGTGCTTTCACAGCTTAGTACTGCGAAACGTAACGCAGAATCCCAGATATCTCACGGTAAGAGGGGATAAATGTCAAAAGACTGGACAAAGCTTCGTGAATTGCATTTCGACATATATATATACATATATATTTCAGGTCTGGTACAGAGACTTGGTGCAGCCCTGGTTCGAGAGCTTTTTCCTCAAATGATTCAACAACAAACGATAATGGAGACAAATCCAGTCTGGTTGGAATGGAAACACATCATTCAATTTGCCCCCTTTCTTAAGTTTTCATTTACCTTAACTAATATTATGCAAATAGTGTCTCAATATAGTGTTTTGCAAATTCAATATAGTGTTTTGCAACATTTAATCTCTCAAACGGGGTTTCCCGTTATTTGAGAGAGAATCTCTCATAATAAGGGTACACTAAGTCTGTTTGCAGTGGTTTGGTGGTTTGAAAAATCTATTCGCCAGTATGTTTGTTGTCGTGTTGAGGTTTTGACTTTACTACTTTTGACCCGTTTTGACCAATGGATATCCAATCCATCACTCTGTTATTATGGATCGAACACATTAAATTGATGCTCAGTATTCTTCAAGACATAATCATGTAATGTAAGTTCATTTAGAATTACAGGTTGTGAATTACTGCAATTCCGTCGACTTTCGATCGAAATAAGTCGACTCTCATTATCTCAAATACTGTTTTCTCAAACAACTGGATAAGTCAGACTAAACAGAGAACCGTTTTGCTTTAGATTGTTAAATGTTCCTTATATTTGGACTTTTTCTGTCTCCAACTACTGTTATCTCATATCAAAATTATGGTTCCGTGGAGTTTGAGATAATGAGAGTCAACTGTATATTTACAAGTTAACGTTGATTTTCTTTTCAATGCACAATATGTACACTGTACTTCAGACTACATTGTACTTCTTTAAACTACATAAAGTTTTCCATCTACAGTTCATCTCATCTCAATGCGCACGTGAAATTTCTGCTATTTCCGAAAGTCCTTCCCGAAATGTTTTAGTGGTAAAACACGTTATTATAAAAAATGTAACCATGCAGATTTAAAAGTTTATCCAGTACATTTTTCCCATTTGGTGTAATGTTAAATTTTCTTTCGTTGTGTTTATTGTTTATTGCACTTAAATTTACCATTGCACCGTATGAAGAAATGATTCATTATTTAACTATCCGAGATAAAATTTACAATTTGACGGGTTAATGTTAAGAAAATTTTTTTGTTTTTTTTTTTAATCACAAATAAATAATGTGATAGCCTTCCGATTTCCCAAACACAATAGAAACCTCCAGTACAAATTGAGACGAGATGAACTGAACTTTTAACTCGTTGTTTTCGTGGCCTTTACTGTAAAGAACTGGCGTATTTATTGGGAAAGTACATAATACAAACGAAATGTGAAAAGAGTTTAAATCAAACGACAAACAAACAGACAAGTAAGAAATGTGTTAGTTACTCGGATTTTAAATCCTGTAAGTTAGATAAATTTATTACATTTTCAGCAATGATTTATTGAGATTTCTCAGTGAATTAAAATCGATAATCCACTGAGTGAATTATTTCATTTCGAACGTTTTGATGTCATAATTGTTAGGCGACGTTGCTGATGTTATTGGTAACAACAATAACAATAGTCGACGTTTCGCGAAAAATGTGAAAATTCAAAGGTAAAACACGAATGAAAATGTAATAAACAGTTTATTTGGTTGTTTTGATCGATTACGGTGAAATAATTCACGCGTGTTCTAAGTCTTTTGTGTAAAAGACTCGTTCGCTTCGCTCACTTCGTTTTTTTACGTGTAAGCCTTAGAACACTGGTGAATTATTTCTCCGTAATCGATCAAAACAATAAATAAATAGAGTTTATTTCATTGTTTTGATCAATTATGGAGAAATAATTCACTAGTGTTCTAAGGCTTGTGTGTAAAAAACGAGTGAGTGAAGCGAACAAGGTTTTTACAAGCAAACCTTAAAACATGAGTGAATTATTTCTCCGTAATCGATCAAAACAACCAGATAAACAGTTTACATTTTCATCCATGTTTTACCTTTGAATTTTTACATTCAGCCGTTATGATTTCCTACCAAAATAGTTCCAGTCAGTGAATGAATTTCAAGAGGCGTGGTATAGTTTGAAAATCAGTCGCCATCTTGTTTTCATTTTAACGCAAAAATCATCATGTGCTTGAAATACAGACACAAAAATGTCACGAAAGTTAAAATGGATTATCAAGAAAATCATACTTTATATTTGTGTTGCAGGTCTTATCTCAAAAACGCCAACAGGATGTGAAAATTGCAGTCTGATTTCCATGATTTTATAAAAATTTTCCGCGAAACGTCAGCTATTGTTATTGTTGTTACCAACTATGTCAGCAACGTCACCTAGATTATAATTCACTGATAAATCTCAGTAAATCACTGCTGAAAATGTAATAAACTCTATGTATCATAAGCTCAGTTTCAACACCACAACATTCAGTGCTCTGTAACTTTGAAATCAATATCATATTTCTTCAGCACTTCACAAGCAGCGTCAAGCTGTTGGTCTGAGCGACATTTGTAGCCAATGTTGCACCTTTGCTGGGGCCTGGTCCTGTACTGTCTCACTTCAGGTTCCTCTTTTGGTTTCAAACGCCAAAGTGTTCCTACTCCGATTTCAAATAGTTTTGAAATAACAAAGGCATTATCTCTCTTCAAATATGCTTTTGTCACTTTACCATCAGCCCGATAATCAATAATTTTAACGGCACATTTATCAAACTTATTATCTGGCTCCGTTTCCAAACTGTATCCCTCCCCAATCAATAGCTGTCTTGCCCCGTGATGATGCATGCCCACAGCCCACATGTTTGAAATGATAAGATTCTTCATCCTAAAAATATTACCACTCTATATAAAACCAATGAAAAGGTATTTCTTTGACTTTACTGGTTTAGCCAAGCTCTGACATCAGTGTTCATACGTAGATCTCATAAATAAAATAATAATAATAAAAATAAATAATCAAATAAATCGTGGCAATCATGGCAAAGCGCATCGTTTCGATAGATATCGATAAATTGCCTAAACTGGTTTTTCAGTTTAATTTGGCATCCGATTCAGGTATGTACCTAGTTCTGTCAAGTGAGGTCAACCGGTAAGGTCAAAGAAATCACAATATTGCATACTTGAAATTCCAAATATATGTTAAGTTGTTATTTACTTTGCAAAGTTTGTATTTGTTCCATGGCATAAAAGCTGACTTTTGAGAATAAATTGTGGGAAATAATTATCATCTATTTGGTGGGAGGCAAAATACTTTATTGTCAATATAGAGATCTAAATTGTCGTAAACCGTGCAGCAGTTTTTCTTTTAATAAAAGTCAAATAAACATTCTACGTTCAAACCTGTTTATGAAAAGGGAAATTTGTTTGGGGAAATGATAAGTATGGGAGATTTTAAAGTTCTCCCTTTTTTTCTTTTTTTAAATAAAAGAACTGAAGGCAACAACAAATGCCAGTCAATTCAGTCAAACAAATTCCCAGGATCCAAAGTTAATTTAAATGCTCCATATTCCTCAAAAATAGACATTTTATTCTCCAAGAAAGGTTTAATAAATTGATATATGGTAGTAATACAATCATAAAATGTGGCACCTGACAGCCTGTAAAGTTTTAATTAAGTCTTTCGTTCTTGAAATGAAATGATCTTTTATTGTATCTCTTAATTAATGTTGCCAACATTTATTCAGAGACACGACAACAAATTATTTCTTTTTGATCCATGTCAAGAACGACAGTCCTAACTGAAATTTTACAGGCTGTCAGATGCCACATTTTATGATCATATTCATACAATATATCAATTTATTCAATCTTTCTTGGATAAAAATTGTCTATTTTTTTAGGAATATGGACCCTTTCAAGTTTTATTCATGAGCTGATTTTTATAATTGTTTCTTTACGTTTTACGACATTTTAGGCCTAAACATTCTCAAGAAAATAATATCCCTTTCCATTTATTGCGGGTCGCCCTATCGAGCCGCATGTAAAGAAGATATGTTAATCACACATCAAATACAGGACAAACCCGGAAGCTGAAGTAATTATATAGACTGTTGACATATTAGTCTTTGACCTAATCACGAGCTTAAGAGAATGGGGTGTTTTATTATCCCGATATGGTCTCCTTCGGTGTACTATTAACCATTTATGACTAGCTTCTCATGATCAGTGGCAAACATTATAGACCTAGAATCTGACGCCAGAACGCGGCGTCAGATTTAGGTTTACAATGCAATAGGTATAGAAATATCAAATATACATGTAAATGAGAATACAGAAAAAAATAATTCATACACCCTTTAACTCTGGAATAAGCCTCCTGAAAAGGTCAGCTGTTGGCCGTATAACTTTGCACGCAATTAACGATATTCTGTCAGGCTCTGCCAACATCTTCGTGACCAACCTGTAACGTTTCTTTGCGTTTTTTCCGTTACTTTTGCGGCTTTTGTAGCCTTTATTTGCGGCATATCTTTTTGATTTGGCAGCTTGGAAAGAGGGTGAGGTAAGACAGATGCTTCATTTTTGTTGTTGTTTTTATTAGTTATCGCAGATATCATACAGCCCATACGAGCCACAAAAGACCTAACTTTGTGATGAAACTCGGTATTCTGGCAAAAACTTACGGATTTTCAAATCATTCTAGAAAACAACCACTGAGACACTGCGATGTTGGATCAGTTACGCTATGAAACCCGCAAAAGCAACGGGTAAGCCGCAAAGAAACATTTTTAGGTTGGTCACGGTGAGTATATCATTTAGAACGTTTAACCAAGTAAATTTGTTGTCACCTTACTGCTGTTAAAGAGCTATCCGTGCTGTCTAATACAATAAGAATTAACACACACACACACATATATATATATATATATATATATATATATATATATATATATATATATATATATATAAAACCGGCACAGTGGCTCAGTTGGTAGAGCGTCCGTTTTGTGACTTGGAGCATTAAAAGCAATAGGAATTAGAACAGGTCAGTTCGCTGTCAGTATAAGGGCTTGGTGGAATATCAATCCAAGTGTTCAGGGCGTTCTATTTCAGTGAGGCAGCACTCTAGCACCCTAAAAGTGAGCATTGAGCTCCCTGCCACAGCCAGACACCGTCGAGATACATGACTGAAAGATTGTTGAAAGCGACGTAAAGTCCAAACAAACAAACAAACAAACAACAAACAAATAAATACGATATAATGAAATTAATTTAATGAAACAAACATATCACAATGCACAAGTGGAGTCACCAGTCGTTTTCTATCCACTATCCCCATATCTCTCTGTCTCACACACACCTATAAATACCCTTTTTGATAGTCCCCACAGTGCAGCAGAAGTGTCTGGCTTCATAATTAACTTGTATTTCTTTTATGTTTTTCAGTGAAATATGGATAATTTCACTGTTTCAAACAATGATTTTCTCTGTTTGGGACTACCTTTTTCTTTTTTAAATCTATTCTTGGTCAAAATTCAAAAATAGGAAAGAACCTCAGTAAATCTGGTCTACTATCTTTCTTTCACTGAAAACACAGAACAACAGATTAATTTAAATTCATTTCAAGCCAGCAAGCAGAGTTCGCCGACTCCAGTTTGTCTTCAACGTAATATTAAACAGTGAAAAAGACTATAACCTTTTAGTGAAAAGGACCCATTTAAACCGATTAGTCGTTTATGTTTTATGGTAGTTGATTTGATAAAAAAAGAAAAAGAAAAAACGTATAAAATAAATTAACATAGTGTGTATGGGGGGGGGGGGGGGGGGGGGGGGGTCACTTCCTATATATGGCATAGTATGGATGTGCGTGCCGAATGGCCCCCTTTTTCAGCGCTGCCAGGTATATGATTGGTCGCCTTTATTAAAAAAAAAAAAAAAGTATATATGAATGACCGAATTTTTCTGGATTCCTACGTGAAAGTTTGCCAATATAGATGCCCTGATTCTTGCTTTATACGTTGAGCTTATCCGGGTTATAGTAATAACATCGAAATGAAAAACGACAGCAACCTAGCGGTTTGAACGGGGCCCTTTTCACAAAAGTCTATAGTCTTTTTCACTTAATATGACGTAGATTAGCCCCCTCGCCAGTACATGTGCTAAGTTTGACCAGACTTACGGAGGGTTTTAGGGTGTATACAAATGTCAATCTTTCTGCCACGGCGAAGTGATGCAATTATGCAGACCATTTCTTTTCTTTCTTTTTCTTTTTTTTCTTGTGTGTGTGTGTGTGTGAGGTGGGGGGGGGGTGCAGTCGTCCGAACTTCCCCACTGCCCTTACTTCAACTGTGGGGAAGTTCGGACATTAACGAGTAAAACTCTGATTATTTCTTTTCTTGTATGTTCAAATGACCGAAATTTACATGATAAACTGTTAAAATTTAACCCGAAGTATACAAATAATCGAAATAAATGAGTAACTTCATGTCAATACCTCACACAATGCTCTTAAACTTTTTTTGAATTTGCCGCGGGCCCGTTGTTCTGAAAGTAAGAGTTGAAAGGCTCGCAAAACCACACGTGATTTCATACTTTGTACCCGAAATGTAGCTTAACAAACCGAAAGGAAAACGGAATAGACATCTTCTTTTAGCGAGTCCAGTTATTCAGCACACAACTGTACGAGTGTTAACTTCAAAGTTTACGGAAATAAATAAACTGTCCGAACTTTTACGGGTGTCCGAAGTTTACCGGATTGCCCCTAGTAATTTATTTTTTTCTCGGATATATACTATTTGCCCTAAACAGAAAAATATCTATTTTATTCCTAGGTGTGTCAGATCTAATGGCTGATACAAATGCTGACTGGCAGTCAATAAAGAAGTAAATGTCCTTCTGAAGTTCTTCTTGTTCACTAATATGCTGTAACACTTTCTGTATATCCACTAGTTCACCAAGGTGAGTCTTGTTATACAGAACACAGGACGTTGACTTTTCATCAAAAACCCTAACAAAGCACTCACAACGTTCCTAATCCACTTTTACTATCATAAGCAAGAGAAGCTTGCGAAGGATAACAATGCTAAAAATGGGTGGGGTACATTATACTGGGTAGATTTCTATACTTACCTTGGCTGATTTCTATCTTCAAGGAATTAGACAAGTACAGTAACTCCGAATCTTCATATCGGCACGGGTTACTTTCGTTTAAAAGGAAGTACAGTACGGCTCAGGTAAAAGAACCAATTTTTTTTTTCATTTCGCGGACCAATTTTACAATCCGTGATTTTCCGCCGAGTGGTTTGGAGTAAACCATTCCGAGTGAAAAAAATTTACTCGAAGTTATGCGCTCGATATTCAGAGGACATTCAGCGGACCTCAGTGTACCCATGATATTCGGAGTGTTTGCGAATATTTGCGAGTGGCGACAGATTATTCTGTACAGGTAAGTTTGACCACTCAGATCATTCTCTCACACGACGATAATCAAACAAAAATTGTTACAACTGCGATTATAATACTTACCCTCGTTTACTAGTGCTGGCGGCAGCAGGATCAGACTGCAATATCCACTTACATAAAATGCTTCCGACAACCAACTCTGCGACTGATTTTTTTTATGTTTCAGCTGCGGAATGTCAAAGGGTATGGCCGAACAACAGCTGGTAGCCCCAATGCGCAAGGCCGGCGACGTATTTGGCCCAAAGCCTCGGATGATTTCTAATCGCCCAGTTTTAGTTTTGGATTAAGGGTGGTGGTCGCCTGAATCTTCCTACATTCATTTTCATGTGACAAGCACTTTTATCCAGGCTGGCCCATTTTTCCCGTGTCACTTTGCACGTGCTGCGGCTGCCAAGAAAATAGTTTGAACCCCTGAAGCACTGCTGAAAATTCTAGAGGAGACGTCGATCTAACTGTTTTAGTATTTTACAGTGAAAATAAGGCTGAACATTTCATGTGAATCGTCTGTCTAGCAGACGATTCACATGTTACGCCACGCTTAATTTACACAGGAAAATAAGAAGAAAAAGAAAATGAAAATGCCGTCTGCTGAATATGCTAAGCGCTTTGAGGGTTAAAGTAGGGATACATTTCATTTGACAAGGGAGACAGAAACGAACACGCTGGAATGTATCTACACTGCTCCGATCGAGGCCTGGACGGTTGATGACTGGACCAGGATTAGGACTGTCCATTCAAATCACCACTTAATGATGACGGTGACTTGATGTCTTATGTCTCTTTCAACAATAACAAAAAATAAAATAAAAGAAATTCTTTGTCATATTGAGATGATAGAACGCGGCGTCTGGTCAGGGTATTCACTGTTTGCAAAAACAGTTTAGCCGTTTTTCTCTAGGAATATCTAAATCTCATAGCTGGATGTACCTAAAATGGACGAGCCAGAATCTTACAAGTTTTGCGAACTCTCTCTCTTTCTCTCTCTGGAAAGCTCTTTCTTTTGCTTTCTTTTACCCTCTTGCAAATATGACACGTCTCCTTTCGAGGTAGAAGTTGTTTGCACTGACTTTATTGGAAAAATGATATCGCACTGGCGGGAATCGAACGCGATTCGATCCCCACTTATCATGAAACACATGTATTTGCTACAGTCATTCGCTCCTTCCACTGCTTCAAGATTGGCAGTTTCAAGTTTCTGGCGGAATGGGGTTCAGTGTACTGGTTAACCGCTATAAGCATGCCCCCCTCTTTACTGGCGCGATTCATAGAAATATGCTGTTCCCAATCCCATTTCGCATGGTCCATACTAGTAAAGCAATTGCAGTTAACTCCCTTCTGATAGTCAGTTGCAGTTAGCTCCCTTAAAAGAGTAAAAACCTGCTGTGTGAAGACATTACCCCGCATTTATCAGAGTACAAATGATTATTATGTTATGTTATTCTCTTACAGTATATACATTAATAACATTATCTTTATTGGTTTATAGAGCAATCTTCAAAACTTTTGTTTCCATTTAAAGTGTTCTGTTTTTGTGTCTTCAACATGCGATATGCAAAACCAAGGCCGTAATTTATTAAAACGACTAAAAGAGACGCATGTATAAACCTAGCATCGGCGGGAAATAATCTTCAAAATGACATTTGTCCATAATATTTTCATATGCCCTCGCGGACATTCTAGGCAGAGTCTTCCTGGTTATAAACCAATCTTAAGTTATAACACTTGGTGCTCGCGGGTATCGAATTACCACTATCTTGGCTATTTCTGCAGACGACAAAAAAAAAAATCTTTTTTTTTTTTTATTACCAAGAAAACAGGGTTTGACAGTCATGCAATGGAGACAATTTGCATGAAATGCAAATCCTGTTTTCTTGGAAGAATGAGAAAAATGTTTCAAAATGTCGTCAGTTGAAAAATTTACCCAGAGTGTTAGGCGTTATGGTCGCGCATTGATCTGTACATGGCAAAACCTACAATAAAACTTGTACGAAGAGACGGATCAGCCCACACACTCTGAGCCTGCACATCAGTAGTCTGATCTGAGCCTTCGCTAATCGTATGTACCTCCTACAATCTCTAGGTTTAACAAAACGTCTTGTGCGAAGAGCGAAGACTCGTGTCAACCTGCCAACCGCACATTCTGATAAAAGCATTCACTCGTCGTATTTACCTCCGATAGCCGGGCTATCCAAAGCGGGATAAACAGTGCGACTGCAACAGCACATTCTGATCAGACCCTTCGTTGATCGTACAGTATGCACCTTCTTTTGACTCCGAGCTATCCAAGAAGCTTGTTTTATCTAGGGGGTCGATGCAGAGACCGACCCGAGTCTTTGCTGGTCGCACATACATTGTAGTATTGTACGTTTTGTCCGATTCAGTGAAAGTACATTGTAAATCATACTTCAGACATGAGAACTTAGTACCGACGTAATTTTGGTTTGAACTGCAGTTAAACGGCCCAGTCTACACTATTTCGGTCTTGTCGAGCACGCACACTTTTCCAGGGTTGGCTTATTCATAAGCTGTTAATCATTTCAGCAGAAACTGATAACGGCCCTTCTTTTCTTTCATTTTGACGATAGAGCTTATTTTGGAGTTATGGCCCTTTGAAAAGGGAAACTATTTTAGTGGTTTCTGTCATATTTCTTTTCTTTCTTTCTTTTTTTTTTTTGTCCGCTCTGTAACTTGAAAACTATTTGAGATATTTTCTTGAAACGTTATTAGTTTATTAACAGAGTCATGGCACTTGCTTGATTTAAGTGCAGTGGCGGGGCATGGTGAAATGTCTGCAGCCCTTTTATTAGATATTTATCAGTATGAAATATTGGGAAATTGTGCCTCAGTGGTGTAGTGTGAAGCTTCTCGTCTTGTCACCCAGGGGTCATGAGTTCGATCCCAGACTTCTCAAGCCTTTCATATTGGACTTTAAATCAAGATCCACATCTCCGTATGACCTAGCTGTTAGTAGGACGTAATAAACTCACTCACTCGTTTGAATTGCCAATAGCCTCGTGTGCGTAAAGTGTGTTTTTGTGTGACAGACACTCTTTTCACATGTGCTGTCTTGTTGATTCAATGCCTCTTTGATAGCAGAAGCGCCCCTTTAAGTAAATTCATATTGACACGTGCGGTTGCTGCACGCGAGTGAGAATTTCCCGGTCTTTTTCCACAGTACGTCATTTATATTGAGCGCGTGCGGTTGTTGTATGGGAAAAGGTCGTTACAGGAATACCAAATATAAATACGTAATTCGTCGACTGGGGGAAGATGATTCTCTTTGTGATTTTTGTGTGTTTGTTTTGTTTTCTACGGCACATTAAATAAAAATGACCATGCCGGACCCACTTGTGTGGCCGGACTAGACTAAGCCAAAGAATCCGGTACATTTTCATATGGAGCTTTGTTGAGGCCCATGTTACGTGCTCAAACAATGAAGGGGACTACCGGGGTTATCTTTGGACCTAGGGAGCACCCAAATATATTAGGGAACAAGGCAGCATTGGTTGATATTTTAAGAAAACAAGGGAATGGACCTAATTTTGGGGGATCGGAATGCGGAAATTTGGAAAACACTTTTGGGACAATAAGACCTTTGTGATCAGTGCACACTCAGATCAACCTGCGCATCCGCATGAGCGCGGACAATATAACCTTCACGCAGACTGTACTATATGATGGAAAAATAAACATAAAAATAAATAAAAAATATTTTTATTAAAGAAATATCTAAATAACTTTATTAAATAAATAAATAAATATATAAAAATCGGACAGGTATTTAGTCAAATTACTCCGAGGAATTTCGCATCGCTTCGCGAGAAATATTGCCTCCAGGGTATAATATTTCCATTCCGAGTAACTTCGCATAACTTCGCATAACGCATACATTCGGCGGACTTGCGAGTGGTGTCCGCCGAATATAACGTTTACTCGGTTTGATTCCGAGTGTTTTTGGCAAGTTCGCGAAACGCCGATATTCGGAATAAAGAGTTTTTTGGTTCTTTTACCTGAGCTGTACTGTAGGTGTTTGTGATGTGCCTTTCTTTCGAAAATTCATTTTACTTCTGTGTTGCATTGGTGAACCATTTGATGACGTCATAAGTGACGCGCACATACGAAAAGCTTAAATAAAAAATATCCGACAATAAAATGAAACAAACGTATTGGAGTTATTTAAAAATAATATTGTATAAATACATAATAGTATTATTATTAAAGTCGTTGAAATAAAATAATAAATTTAAAAAGTGTGTTTTTTACACTCACGCGCCGGCGATCTATTTTCGGTTTTGAAAGGGAAGTCACCGCTGTTGTTTTGAGCGTCGGCAAGAACCTGGTCGCGTGCCGGCTTTTATCTCATGACGTCATCATTTAATGCGGTACAGTCACTCTCCTCACCAAATGGTTCTCCAATGAAACATGGAAGAAAATAAAAGAAAATAAAACACGCTTCCGACAAATAGACAAATTCAAGCATTCATAAACATGAAGATAATATGTCTTTCTATATGTGGGAATCGATAAAGATATGTATATCTCAATACAGGCTACGAAATACTGACGGAAACTGCATCAGCTGTTTCCCCACCAACTTTAAGCGTTGTTATCCTTCCTAAGCTGCGCTTGCTTATTGTAGTAAAATGGATTCTGGAGAGTGCTTTTAGGGTTTGAGATAAAACGTCAATGTCCTGTGTACAGGCATGACAGGTGCCTGCCTGTGGAATGGCATGCTGGTACCTGTTAAACTATAGCCCATGTGACGGATCTGAATATGTTATTGCTACTTTAAAAAAATAGTGTGGGTAAATGGCTATGTGAAAAGTAAATTAAAGCCGTTTTCTTTGTACCTAACTCATCGACTTTGCTGAGAAAGTCATCAAGCCCCTTGTTGTCTGCAGACGCCATCTTGCTTGGTAACCTCAAATAAGCCGTACTTTAGTATTAGATAAAATTGTCAATAACATCAATACTGACAAGTTTTATAAAATATTTTAGTAATTATTTAATTTAGTTTAGATTTTCAACTCTACTTATCAAAGTTAGGGGCTTTTGGAAACATTAAACAACTATTTTTCATACGTGTATGTGGATAGTTGACTTTTCATTGATTAAGTACATGCGTACCTGGCCAAATAGTTTGTTTGGAAATACATGAAGCTGTCAAAAATATTTTAGTTTCCAAGGAAGACGACTGTCAAAATAACTTTGGTCTTAAAGCTGACAAATACAGCCTCAATATTGTAGATATTACACTAAACGTATCAACATTAGATCTAACAATATTTGGTGAGGACTAATGAAATCAGAATTTTTAGGGCTGTCAGGTATCGGGTCCGGTCAAATACCGGAAAGCAACCAAAATACCGGAAAGCAACCGAAATACCGGAAAGCACATATAAATACCGGAAAGCACCCCAATATAGGGGTATATGGGGGAAAGGGGATGTTGGAATTACTTTTATATGTTCATTTAAAAATGTATCTGAATGACAGTAAATTTTGAACACCGTAGAGCCTCGATAGACTATGTGACAAACTTGTATGTATAAAGGTATCCGTATGCCTGTCATTAAATCTTGCGTGTATATGTAAGTATGGCTTGGTTTAAGTGTTGATAGGCCATTATACTGTATTGTTTTATTACCCCCATTTACAATAATTTTCTTGTTTTCAGATTCGGGTCGATGGTGAAGTCACTATACCGTGGCAGAGTCATTGTCTGATCCATATCACATCCAGAGAACAGGCCAATTCAAATTCATTGCATGTTTCGGCTGAAAAAATGATTTTCCAAACATTGAATGTGGGTACCCATTGAGCTGTTGAGCTGGGATGTTCATAATGGATATGTAGAAAAACAAAAGCATGGTTTATTTAATATATTTTATTATGAAAGTAAATATAACATATAAAACACATACATTTGATGTCTGGTCCGACACTGTTTGCCAATAAGTAGCATCATCGTATCTCTCTCTCTCTCTCTCTCTCTCTCTCTCTCTCTCTCCCATTTAATAAAACAATGTATATTCAAAAGACAAACAAATATTTTCAAAACCAACCAAGAAGATTAAATACGAACGTATGCAAAAATAGAAAACATTACCCTAAAAAAATAGATAATAAAAATGAGTAGATAACGTATCAATAAACTAATATTCACCGACAAAGGTAAAACAATTGTGTAAACCGTGAAAGTCAAGTTCGAAACATAACTTTGTCATACTTGTAAAACTATAAGGAATGGTTTTCTGTAAAAACGAAAATGATGAACGTTTATTCGGTACGAAAGTCAAGTTCGAAAAATAAACTATTATAATACTTGTAAAATGATAAAAAAAGATACGTATGTAAAAAGGGAAAAAAATATGTAAAACTATTTTGTAAAAACGTTTCGTAAATAACACAATATCAATATTGTCAATATATTTGTTTTGTAAACGTAAACTATAATAAAATTTGTAAAGTTGTAAACTTGTAAAAAGGAAAATGAATAAATCCAAAGTCGTCGTTTGACAAGTGCATATACATTATAATATTAAAGCAAAATGCATGCAATGCCATATGGTGAATGGCATCGATTGTGAGGTCTGATCTAGATCACATATGGAGAATTACGAAACTAATTTTATCTTCGAACATTAAAATCACAACACAGAAAATACATACAGGTCAGTTTCAAAAGTTTTGTCACCCCCACTTTTGTCGAAAGTTTTGTCACTTTTCTAAGCAAGTATTTCTTCCTTTTTGCATGGACCAATTTTTTGCAAACTTACGTCGAATTGTTAGTGATCCTTACCCATTTTATGTGCTAGAATATTTTAAGTCTTATGTTATTTACTTACTGAGTTAGAACATGTGCAAATCAATGGTATTTTCACTTGCCTTTGTGGTGTAAGTTTTGCTTTGTGCTTTCGAACTCGATAAGTGAATAACATAAGACTTATAATATCCTAGCCCATGAAATGGGCAATGATGACTAACAAATCTATGTAAGTTTGCACAAAATTGGCTCATGCGAAAAGGGAGAAAAACTTGCTTAAAAAAGTGACAAAACTTTTGACAAAAGTGGGGGTGACAAAACTTTTGAAACTGACCTGTACAAATGTTTTGCAGCTATGGCTGATTTGCGCTTCAACGCACCTCTATTTTATTTTTTCAAACATACATTGTATTTGTGTGTGCGTCTTGGCTAATTGCTTATAACTTTGTCTATTGAATACGCGGGAAACATAAAGACCGGTTAGTTGATAATTGGATTAACAGTAGTAGATGCAGGTGTCACAATATCCGTTGATTGAATAATCATGTATTACACAATTACCTTGGTGACACGTCGTGTATAATCACGCTTCTCAGTCAAGGCCGTTTAATAGACATTGGATCAACGTATGTGGGAAGTTTAAATGATAATAGAAAGAAGAAAATAAGACAAATCAACTCCGTGGAACACATCTTTTTTTCATTATACCTTTTATAATAGCGTTGGTTATAATTGTATTCAGATTTGACCGCTGATTCAGTTACAACCACTTTTGATTACGGTAATGAAAAAGCATATCATAACAGCGATCAAATCATAATATAAAACTTTATTGAACATTTAAAGCGAACAAACATTATAAAAAGATGATTTTATTTATTCCAATAGGCAACTTTTAAGGCAACGAGAAACATGCAACAGGCATGATTTTAAACCGTTGGCAGTCATGAGAATAGTCATAGTCTGCTAAACATTTATTCGCATTTGTTAAAGTTCATATAAGAATATTACCAAGCATTCAGAAATTCAAAAAGGTAATTAATGTAGTCAACTTTCAACGGCCGACTTTCAACACCCCTTCTATAGACCACTTCCCCGGGGAGGGCGCTTGAGGGTCAACTGGGTACCGATGCTTGAACAAAGCATTGCAAAACATACCCTAAACAATGAGTTCAAAATGTTAAAAAATACATACCCTTTTCACTGTGTTCTCTTGAAAACTAACCATTTTTGCCACTTGCCAGGTACTGGGGCCGATACCCAGCCCGATAAAATGGTCATTATATTTTATTTTACATTTTAAGCAGACCCGTGAAAATCATACCCTTTTTCCTCACACCACTGCGCACTGCCCAGCTTGAATAAAAGCACCCTTTCTCATCGTTTTTTTGTTCAAGCATCGGTACACAGCTGACCAGCAAGCACCCCCCCCCCCCCCCCCCCCTGGGACCACTTCATTACCCTATACCCCTATTTTAGGGTGCTTTCCGGTATTTATATGTGCTTTCCGGTATTTCGGTTGCTTTCCGGTATTTTGGTTGCTTTCCGGTATTTGTATGGACCGTCAGGTATCCACTGTGGGCTGTCAGGTATCCACTGTTCGGGTCGGTCATATTACCCCAGGACGCCGGAGGACACCCAAAGACATCTTTAGTTATATATTTTACATAAATTTAACTGGAAAGAAAGCATAATATTGTTTAAAAACATTTATGTATACTAAGAGGAAAATAGGCTTAGCAATTGCGAGTCCTGCCTAGTAAACGTGTGGTTAGGTAAACTGACCGCGCTCAACATGACCCCATTGGGTTGACTGGGCTGTAAAACCTCAACACAAACAAGTAGCAATGTGAGCAGTCTATCACAGACCTATCTGTAGTCTCTTCAAAAGTCCATCACAGCATCATTAAAGAATAAATAAATAAAAATATATGTAAATCAATAATTAAATAGGCAGTGGCTATTTGTACGGCCCCGTACGATTAGCCTATATAGGCTATTTGTACGGGGCCGTACGAATAGCCGCTGCCAATTAAATAATAAAATTAAACAGCAAAATATGTTCGAAAATTGGTCAGAGCGATTTCTACTGAAAGTATATATATATATATCATTGTATGTTACTTTTCCTTGATCATATTCTCTACCATAGAGCTCACTTTGTTTGCGCATCGCGAGCTGTGCTCACTATAAAATATAAATTAATCAATTCCCCCCTCCCCCCTTTAACCCTGCGGTCATCATGATAAGGTTATGTATACCACTGTAAAGTGGAAAGTTAATGCATAGTGCATACATGTACTAATTAAACTATATGGCAGTGCAGTTAGTTCTCACCCTGTCACGTTTCTGGATACACCTCTTAACTGGAACCAGATAATTCATCAGAGTCTACATTGCTTTCATGACTGACAAATGGAAATATATTTTGCACTCGCACAGCCTTTCCATATGGAGAAATCATGCAACAAGTTTGGTTGAATTCTGCCCATAAATAAAAATAATGTTACTCTCACACACCCTTTCTTATTTTATCTAAAAGTTTGCTTGCTGCTTTAAGGGTTTCTTCAAAATGGGTTTTGAAAATTCAGGCAAACTGTCTCTGTTGGATACAGTTTGCTTGGATGTCAAATAAAAGTAATACAGATCAAAGCCTATTTTATGGAAAAAAATTAGTATATCATCAGTTTGTCCCTGATGAATGATTTTGCCTTAGTCATTTTCAATTAACTACTTGATGTAGCCTATGCTATTTCTATTTTATCATCAAAGCAAATTTCTATTGATCTAGCAAATTAACCTTTACCACTCTCTTAGCTCTTTTTTTTTTTTTTTTCCCCAGAAAACAGGATTTTACATTTTATGCAAATTGTCTCCATTGGAGAAAATTTGCATGAAATGTCAAAACCTGTTTTCTGGGAAAAATAAGAAAATTATTTCAATATGTCTTTTGCTGAAAAATTATACCCAGGGTGCTAAGCATTAAAGAATTGCACTGACTAACTGACCTGGCTCAGATAAAGGACAGTTGTGTCAGAATATGAGAAAAGGCAGGTCGTTTATGTACAATAGAAAGAGGAGCAAGCCCAGTACAGACCCCTGGGGTACACCAGAGATGACTGAAACCTCATTTGAAGACTCCCCATTCAGTACAACAGTTTGAGTTTTACCTATTAGAAATGACTGTATCCATTTCACAATGCTTGCATTAAGGGAAGTCTGGGAGTCAGAGACTCCCAAAAATTGCCCTGGGACTTCCAAAAATGAGTGCCAGGAAGTCTAGGACTCCCAAGTTTTAAAGATATCTGACCATTTATAAAAAGAATTTAGAAAGAACTTGTATGCTGTTTAGCTTAAAAATGGCAATTTTACTCCTTAAATGAGAGTTTAAGAATAAGGAGTTTTCTTTGGAAGTGAGAGAAACAATTTCATTACCTGGACTTCCAGATATAAGAATTAGGAAGTCCTGGGACTTCCTGAATTCGACTGTTAGTGCAAGCACTGCATTTCAGAGTGTTTCCTTTCGTACCAAAACGAGCAGGTTTGTAGAGAAATTTTAGATGGTTTACTTCATTGAAGTGGGGTGGTCGGGTGGTGCGAAGGTGTCGTGTATCTTATGTCACCGGGGCGTCCAACAGATATTGGCTTACAGTTGGGCAAGGCCTGCTATCCTTGTAGCAGATAATGGTAGAGGGGGAGTGTTTTTGTTTCTTCTGTTTCTTCACTTTCATTCCTGTTACTCTTTCTTCCCTGTCCCTCTATTTCATCTCTTCTGCTATCTCTTCTATCTCTTTTCTCCCTTTCTCTGGGAGACAACACAAAATGATCCACAAGGGTTGACGTGTCGTTAAACGCCAACACAATCAAAATTACTTTATCGAAGGCTTTGCTAAAATGCAAAAGTACCAAATACGTTTGTTTTCCCAAAGTTAGCTGCCTTCCAAGATCTTCTACAAGTTGAATAAGCTGGGTCTTTACTCTCACAAGCACAAAACCCATATTGAAGTTCGTACAGGGCATTATGCTTGTTCAGGTGTTTGGAAATGTTCATATCATCATCATAATCAGATTTTTGATTAACATGCTGGTACAGGGGCAACATCCACATCAGTGGGCCCCCTTCCAGGTAGCTGGCTTGCTGGATGCATGCAGATCTCACACCAGATCTCCACATATTTCTATCATGAGGGTTGATAGCCGAGAGCTTCCACTCTGCAATCCCTCTCTGTCAGCTGCTTCCATGTCATCTTGTGTCTCCCAGGCCCACGCTTTCCCTCAACCTGTATGTGAAAGGCTGTCTTGACTGCACCATTAGAGCATTCCACATGTCCATACCAGCGGAGCCTTCTCTCCTTCAGAATGAGATCCAGATCCTCAATGCCAAGCCCCACAAGTAGCTCACTGGACCCGGTTGTGACAACGTCTTGCAGCCTGACGTTGCAGATCTGTCTGATCATTGCCCTGTCACTCCGCTGCAGACATTGGGAGGTTTGGTTTTGTCAGTGGCCAAGTCTCACTGGCATGGAGTATTGCACTCCGCATACAAGAGCTGTAAACACGGCCACGTGTCTTGAAAGACGGGTGGTGTGAAGAGAGAACTGGTAGCAGCTCCTTGAACTTCTTCCAGGCGGTTTTCACACATGTTATGGTTGAAAGTTCACAGCCACCTGCTGCTGAGAGCATGTCTCCTAGGTAGCAAAAGGAAGCTACCACCTCCAGCTTGTCAGGTCCGACTTGGACTTGCCTCTGTGGTCTGCCATCCAAGGGGCGTGCAGTTCCCTGGCACTGTGTACATCTGTAGTCAGGGTCCTTTGTCAAGTGCTTGAGCCCACTGCATTTCTTGTGCACCCAGTGCTTGCAGCCATTGCAGAAGATGCTGTTGCTGCCCACTCCAGCGCGACAGACGGCGCATGGAAACTCGTCTGAACTCTGCAGGAGGTCCAGGCCCGTACCGCATATCATGATCTTCGTCTTTCCTGCATTTACTCTCAGTCCTTTCTTTTCCATTGCTTCTTTCCAAGTCAAGAGCCTCCCGACACATTCCTCGAGGGTTTAGCGATGATAACAAGGTCATCAGCATAGAGGTCCAGTCAGGGTTCTCACTAGGATTTTAAAAGTAGGAGTCCGGGACTCCCCTTTTATAAAAAGTAGGAGTCCCACTCCCCAAAAATAGGAGTCCCATTTTTTTTTTTCATGACTCTCCTTTAATTAATAGTAAGCATATCCCCGGTAACTCTTCATTCTATAAACACCTGATGGAGAATCAGTTTCCTTATTTTCACATACTTTTTGTATTGTTTTTTCTTTTTTTTTCCAACTGATTTTGGTCTCTGCTTTATGTATTATTCCAAGCAATGCCTGTAACCAACTGGTAATCATTATCACACGTCCTGATGTTGTTAATTAATTCAATGGAGCTGGCCCAGAAATTAGTATTACTACATATCTCTGTCATAGGAAAATAGAAACATCTTTGTAGATCAGGGAGACATGACAAACCTAACCTATTTTACTTGCATGGTAAAGATCGTCGCAATTTTAATATTTAGTAAAGTAATGCAGTCAATGTTTTTAGCTTTTTATTTCAGAGCAATACTTGAACTCTTCCATCATGTGTTGCAAGTAAAGCAGATATTATTATTTTATGGTTTATGTACATGTAGCAGAATATTCGAGGACATTTCTCAAGAAATATGAACTAATCCTTCAAATGGCACCCCTCTTTCATTGCTTTTCAGTTAAATTCAAAACCCCATCCCAGCCCAAAAAAGTTCAGTTTGTTGCTGTCTGTATAAAGTGGTCTTGAGAGTTATGGATATTACGTGAAACATATTTTAATCAAAACCAATTAAAGCTCCATTGTATGCCATCGCAAACATGTATGCAATATATCCGCATATTCTGATCATGGACACCTCTATTGAGCTTCCCGCAAAACGTCATTTCAGTGTTTACATTTGCACCGTGCTGCGATCAATACACGCCACGAAAACATGTCCGGGACTTCTTCACTAGCTGAAATTTCGATCTACTGCTTTGATTTGCTGAAAAAGTCTTGATAATTTAGTTCTATTTTTAATATGTGTCTGTTTCATATGCATTTCTGACAAGAAAATGCTCTGCAATGCAACATGGTAATAGTTCGTTTTTCTCCCAAAACGGTTTCCCGCCACACTGTCAGATGACGTTACCCTTACGAGCATGTGCTACCATTACGAGCACGCACTTTCTTCAAGCGGGAACAATGAAAATGTAACTTATACTAGAACAGTCCTGAATTGTATACCATCATCCGGGGTGCATCTGAGCAGTCCAATTAGACTCTTCACAGGATTTACGGGATAGATTCGATGGGACTTGGAAACTATTTTTTTTTTTTTTTTTTAGTAACGAGGAATAGCCGTTTTGATACGCAGACTGATATCTCGCAAAGGGATAAGGTACTATTTTTCTTGTGGCCGCTTGTTGTCTTTTAACAGAAAAACAGTAAACAGACATTTTTTATGTTCGTGACGAAAATTCAGCGTCTGACGAAATTTTTAAAATGGAAAAAAAAATGATCAATTAATAACAACAAAAACAATCGAAAAAACAAAACGTCAGCCTCAAGGGATGAAAGCATGACACCTGCGTGTGCATTTTCGATGAATCAGTCGGTCGGTGCAGGCAATACACATTGAGGGACGGGGTCGCATACCGGTATCAGTCGCATGCTTTAATTGCTCAATCGCTGAGGTGTGAACTGCCAACACCTGTCTAACTACCGCTTGTTTAGCAAATAACGGTACTGTCGTACGTGTGAAAAGCATGTGGCGGATTACTACTGTTCTTTTAAGATGCTACCAACCACTAATAACACAAGGCAGACTTTAGACTTCAATCAAATAATCTGATCATAATTAGTAGTAGTCACACGGGCAAAAACATGCATCCAGCAGACTCGGCTTTGGGAATTTTTTGGAGTCCAGACCTGGATTTTTGTGTCCTCCCAGGGGACCCCAGAGCAGAACTCTTGTGATAATGCTTCAAGCACAATGATGAAGAGAAGCGGGCTGAGTACTGAGCCCTGGTGAACACCGACCTTCATTTCAAACTCTTCACTGTACCCCTCACCAATATGGACACAGCTCCACGCATTTGCATACATCCCCTGCACCAGTCGCACAATCCACTCCTCCACACCAAGTTTTCTCAGTGCCCACCAGATGACCTTCCGAGGTACTCGATCAAAAGCCTTCTCCAGGTCTACGAAAGCCATGCAGAGTCTCTTGTTAGCAGCTAGATACTTCTCTTGCAGCTGCCTGACAACAAAGATTGCATCTGTTGTGCCTCTGCCTGGGACGAAGCCAATCTGGGAATCATTGAGTGACACCAACTGTCTGATGAGGCCATCCACAATCCTCTCCAGGACTTTCATGACCTGCTGAGTCAGCTTGAGACCGCGGTAGTTGCCCCTTTACAATGCATCCCCATTTCCCTTGTAGAGACAGACAATGAAACTCTGCTCCCAGTCGGAGGGTACCTTGCCACCGCGAAAGATTGCAGCCGCGAGGTCACAGATCATGGAGGCGCCCATGTCACCGGCTGCTCATATCTCCACCACTATACCTGATGGGCCTGGTGCTTTGCCCGCCTTCATCTGAAATAGCCTTCTTAACCATATCAATGGTGATTGGGATGGGCGGGCCTTCCACTGATGGTTGATAGGAGGGGTGGTCTGGGTCCCAGTCAAACTCAACATTGAGAAGCCTTTGGTAATGCTCTAACCAGGCCTTCTGCTTTACGTCTTCGCTCATTGACATCTCTCCTGCATCATTCTTCACTAGTTCGTCACCAACAACATCAGGGTTCTCTCTTCTAAACTGATTAGCAAGGCGGTAGACTTCTGAAGACTTGGGGTCAATATTCTCGAAGGCCGTCTTGTCGGCTTCTTGGCAAGCATGGTACACTGCGTGTCTGGCATTGCTTTTGGCTGCATCATATGATGCCCTAGTGCCTTTACCAGTCTTCCAGGCCTTGAAAGCTTTCCGCTTGGCAGCAGTGGCCTTTTTCATGTGTTCATTCCACCACCAGGTTTCACGACGCCAAGGGTGGGGCCGAGTTGAGCCACACACCTCCCCAGTTGTCTTGAGCAGTCCAGTCTTGATGTTGTTCCAGATATCCTCAGTGGCCCCATCAGCTACACCTGCAGATGTGCTCACATGCAAGTTGAAGACCTCCTTGAAATGATTGCTCATCTAAGGGTCTTTAAGCTTCCAAACTTTGAGGCGAGGGGTGAACTTGCGCTTGGATTTTGGTGGCACATCAATCCTCATGTCGCATACAAGAAGCTGATGTTGCAGGGCTACTTCCTCACCAGAGATCACTTTTACATCTGTGACAAGTTTGCAAATGGTCTTACGGAAAAGGATGAAGTCTATCTGCGTGGCTATGTTTCCCGACTTGTACGTGGTGAGATGGCTGTCACGTTTCTTGAAACGTGTTTCCAACAAGCAGGTCAAATGCTAGGGCATACTCTAGGGTTCTCTCACCCTCAACATCTGGTTCCGGCCTGCCATACCCCATCCCACCATGCACTTCCCTGTATCCAGTACCTGCACGCCCTACATGGCCGTTCCAATCTCCACATGGGATCAGAAATTCTGATGCTGGGATCCTGGCAGTCACAGCACGCAGCTGATCAAAGAACAGGTCCTTAACCTCAACACTTAGACCACTCTGTGGGGCATACACAGACAGAAAGGTAACCGCATGCTGGCCGACTACAAGCTTCACTAAGGTGATTCTGTCAGAGACTCTCTGCACCTCAAAAACTTTCTCTATCCACTCTTCCGCCACAAACACTCCTACACCAGCAGTGCCTTTGTCATTTCCGGACCAGTAGAACTTGTACCTGGTGTCCTTGTCCTTTATTGTGCAGCAGTTGCCACCATGGTATCTGGTCTCCTCAATGCAGCAGACATCCACTTTCCTGTGGGATAGTGTTTCACTACCTCACAAACTCTTCCTCTCAGAGTGTTAAGATTGAGTGTTCCCACCCTGAATTTCCTCAGGTGCTTGCTTGATTCGCCACAATGGCCCGACCCTGCCTCCCACACCTGACAGGAGGCCAAGCTGGAGACGTTAGCAACAGAACTTTTATGTCTGTTGGCACCACCTATCTCAGATTCTACTGTTGTGCTTGCCATGAAAGATTTTGGAACAGCTGTTTTTTATGGGATCGCCTGTCCTAGCTGACGTCAGAACTCAGTTCTTTAATGGCATCTGAGCATGCACGCCATTTCCACACTCGGGCAGTATGCTTTGCCGTTGTCCTTTTAAAGAAAGGATCATCCGCCAAACTGCAATAGCTAGAACACCAAGCCATCAGTCTGTAGATGATTGCTGCCTAGCTCTGCCACCCAGGTTGTGGCAGCCTTGTAACCCTGAAGGTGGGGAGGCAACTATGATAGAGGGCAGCCTCACTCTCATGTGGAGTGTCACAGCTGGTTGCAGTTTTACCTATTAGTTGGAAGCAATTATATGCTCCATTACTTTACATAGAATACATGTTAAAGAAATGGGCCTATAGTTTGACGGTTCTGTTTTGTCACCCTTTTTGAATAAGGGACAGACTTGTACTTTTTTCCAATCTGAGGGTAATTGTCCAGTTTGTAGTGATTTTTCAAACAGAAGGCAGATAACAGGCGCTATTTCTGTTTTAAGCTGTTTCAGCACTAAAGGTCTGATGGAATCTTGCACAGTGGCCTTGTCCGGTTTCAAGTTGGACAAAAGTTTAATAACTCCGTTAAGGTCTGTACTGTTTTCTGGCATAGTAGTGCATCTAGGTTTTATACTATCTGGAAAATTTTCACATATATTTCAAGCACACAGCTGCCCTAGCCTGAGTGGGGATAAACATGAAAAAAAAAAAATGACTGAAATTGTGAATTTAACAGGTTTGCTTTTTTTGACATTTTCAGTATGCATGTTATTTTCTGAATCTTTAAGAGTGGAGATACCCTGGTTATCTTGCCTGCTATTTTTTAGAAAGCAAAAAAATTTCTTTGAAGTAAAGCCAGATTTTTTCTCCCCATCTCCTGATCCCACCCCTAGTATGTCTGCCAGATAATTTTTATAAGCATTTCTTATTTTTCTTTGCACAAGATGCTTGACCTGTTTATTTTTTGTTTTTGAAAAAGTTTATCTCTTTTGCGGATGAGATGACGTATTTCCTGTGTTATCCAGGGAAGACTGCATTTATGGCTTAATTTAAGTTTCTTAAAAGGTATGGACTGACTAATTCCTTCTTCAGTTGAAGTTTTGAAAGCCTTCCAGAGTTCCTCAACAGTACTGTCTTGGAAGCTTATAACCCAAAAGTTATGATTTGTTTGTCATGAATGGTCTGAAACTGTCCCAATCTGCCTTTCTGAATAATGGCACTGATCTGGGTTTTTGTCGGCATCTTTGGTTTTACACTAACATTAGAAACTAAAATTTCATGATCTGAAATACCGTGCACAATTTCAACTTTGTTTACCAGAGTATGATTGGAAGTAACAGGAACAAATCAAGAACATTGTCACCTCTGGTAGGTTTACTTAGCATTTGGACCAGGCCAAAGTCATCTAGGCAGTTGATAGTCCTTATAGATAGAGGTATATCTGCATCCTGATGGTTGGCAAATGGTCATCATTCCACGTGAACTTGGGGAAATTAAGATCACCCAAGATCCATATATTTCCTTGTAGTACAGTAGTAAGCTGCAATATAAAGAAGTTTAGCTGCAACAATGTTGAACTTAACCCACTGACCACGTTATTTCATAATCCATTTTAAGTTGTTTCTGGCAGAATCGAAGTGCATGTTTGATAGAAGGATGAAATAAACATTGAATTTTGCATCCAAACGATGCCTATAAAGACACAGTCATATTCTCTGCCTCTTGGCTGGGGTGGTCCAGCATGATTACAGGCAATATACAACCTTGATAGTGATGGCTCACATCAAAGGCTGATCTTATCTAAGTAATTATGAGATGACTACCTCTGTCTGAAGTCAGTTTAAGTGGGGCCAGAAAGGGGGAAATGACTATAATCTAATAAAGTGTTCATTGTTTTACCTGAACTATATGAATATTTTGATTTGATTATAGATTTTATTGATTATTTTTTATAAGAAATATCTAAATTCAATTATGCATTAGTGCTTTTTTTTTTTTTTTTTTTTTTTTACTTATATGTATTCTCATTGAATCATAAAGTGAATAAAGAATTCTTAGATTTCAGAGTTGTCCAAAAAAAAAAAAAAAAATGACAGACTTATTTACTTTCATTTATGTATTAGGTAAAATATGAACACCTCAAAAGATCAAAATTGTTATCAGAGTCGTCATGAAACAACACATTTTGAGCTTAGATTGAAGCTATCAAATGTTTTGTTCTCTAAATCTATATTCTCCATAAATGATTCAACAACGAAGAAATGCCAGACATTGTTTTATTTACCCAATCTATTATCAAAAGTTTTAAATTAAGAACAAAATAATAGTCAAGTATATTGATACTGTGAAATTTCTTTATTTATCCATCACTGTCTTGAGTTACAGTAGAATTCAAATTTCCCAGAGCAAAACTCAAAATTTCTAATGATGTATATTTCCATCCCTGACTAGCAAATACAGATTTCAAAGCACCCACATTTTTTAACATTTCATGATACATAATTTATTATATTGGTCACTAACTAAAGTCATTTTATTCTTCTTCTTCACATTTGGACATGCCATGTGAAAAAAAAATCACTAGATGGTTCAAAGAATGCAGTTGTTTTCACTTTAAAAGACATAATGAAAAGAAGTCTCGGTTTACACAGATAATACATTTTGATTGGTTTTATGTTGTTGTTTTTACAAGTGTCATAAAGTGTCTTTGTATTTGATGACAATATTGTTTTATTCACAGCTTTCTTCAAACTTCATCACCTAATGTTTTTACAGTGTGTTACACTACATATCATAAATTTCATCACTTTTTATACCCCGCCACACTATTGTGTGGCGGGGTATTATGGTTTCATGTTGGACGTCCGTGTGTCTGTCCGTCCGTCGTACGTCGGTCCATCTGTCCGTTTTTCGTTTCCGGATGATAACTTGAGTAAATATCAATGGATTTTCACCAAACTTGGTATGTGCATTGATATTGTGGAGATCTGGTTTGGGATTGCTAATGGGCAAATTTCAGCAAATTTTTATGGAGTTACCTGCCCGAGACACGCCCATATTTTCGTTTCCAGATGATAACTTGAGTAAATAACAAGGGATTTTAACCAAATTTGCTATATGCATTAACATTAAGGAGATCTGCTTTGAGATTGCTAATGGGCAAATTTCATCAAAATTTTAAATTTTTACGGAGTTATCTGCCCGAGACACGTCCATATTTTTATTTCCGGACGATAACTTGAGTAAATAACAAGGGATTTTAACCAAACTTGCTATATGTATTGAAATTAAGGAGATCTGGTTTGGAATTGCTAATGGACAAATTTCGTCGAATTTTTATGGAGTTATCTGCCCAAGACACGCCCATATTTTCATTTCCAGACGATAACTTGAGTAAATAACAAGGGATTTTAACCAAACTTGCTATATGCATTGACATTAAGGAGATCTGTTTTGGAATTGCTAATGGGCAAATTTCGTCAAATTTTTACAGAGTTATCTGTCCGAGACACGCCCATATTTTCATTTTCGGACTATTACTTGAGTAAATAACAAGGCCTTTTAAAGGCCAGGGGCCAAGTATAAAAATCAAGGGGTCTGAAAAATGGCTAGTGTGTTCCCTAGTTCACATACAGTCAACATGTAGCTGTCATCACAGAAAATCAAAAAATGTAAAGCACTAACCACATGAAAAATAATGAAACTTGGCACATTACTTTTTTAAGACATATAAATTAATTCCATGTGAGAATTGAAATAAAATTCCATTCCATAGTTTGCTTTTCAAAAAATCTTTTTTGCTGTCTGCTACAAATTTCAAATTTACCACCAGGTATAATTGACAGCAAGTGGGAGGGCTTATCAGAGTTCATAACCTCTACTGCAGCAGCTGAGAAGTGTAGCTCCTTACACAAAAAATTCTAGATTAATCTTTTTTGTTTAGGTTTATTGTTTATATTTACTCCTAATCAAAGAAATCAAAACCCTGCAGTCAAAATTCTCTGGAGTGATTACATAGCAAACACATGTTTCTTGAAGAAGACAATATAAATATCTGCCATGTGCTACTGTTTACAAGCTAACCAAAGCCAATAGATTCAAACTGATAACTGAGCAGTGAGAGAATAAGCCCATCCCACCTGCCATATAGGCTTAATTGCTCACCGGTAGGATAAATTGCTGTCTGATACTTGGCCTTTAACCAAACTTGCTATATGCATTGATATTATCAAGATCTGGTTTAGGATTGTTATCTGTCCATTGATATTATCAAGATTTGGTTTAGGATTGTTATCTGTTCTTCCATCAATTTCTTTCCAGACATTTTCGCAATGATAACTTTAATACATAAATAAATAATTGCTATGGCAGGGTATTATGCTTGCGTTGCTTTTATTTCAGTGAAATTTCATGTTTCAAACTGGTTTTAAATTAACTAAGTTAAGTTTCAGTGGATAAAGAAAGCAAGTTTATAAGTTTATTTCTAGAAGTTCTTGCACAGTTATGTTTGATTGTTTGTAATAGTAGATTAAATGTTTAATTCCTGATTAAAAAATAAATAAATAAAAAAGATAAAATAAAAAACAAAACAAAAAAAAAACAAAAAAAAACATGTATCTTAGTGATTTTAAATAAATAAAGTTACACTTGTTTATGAAAATTATATAATTTATCAAAATGGTTTCAAATGGATAAATGAATAAAAACTTATTTTATACTTCTAGCCATTTATCTTCTGCTCAAAACTGATTTCCCCATATCTGGCCCCTACCTGTTTGAGAGCCATAGGTCACCACAGATGTATGATCTGTTATCTGCATATTTCACTAATAGGGTCATTAAGATGTTACACAGTGGAATATGTGTCTTGAAATACTTCATTTAAAGTCAGTAAAAATCTTTCATTCAACTTTAATTCATTTTAGACAAAAATATAGTTCCTGTTATAGTATGCTGTCTTCGGAGTACGAAACTTCCATCTTGCCTAGATTGTCAACAACAGTAAATCCTGCCAAACTGGGGATTGGAAATATTTAGGATAGTGAAAGAACACAAGAACAAAGGAAGTGACGATTATTATAATGTAAAATTTTAATGATGCCATTTGTTTGATCATGCAAAAGTCATGTGTTTGTGTAAACGGTCAGTCAGTTTTGTAAACGTTTACTAGACAGACACGAAACACTCTCGGTCACACGTTTAAACCTGATATAGCCCCACTGGTGATACGTCTGATGACATTCTTCTTTCTTCATCTTTGTGGATAATGGCACTCCCTCAATTACAGAGGATTATCTGCCATTCACCAGGACCTGTGATATGGGGAGTTAGTCCCTAGCTCTCACCAGTGATGTAAACATTCAGCAGAGGTAATAATCAAATCTGGAAGGGCATTCCAATCTCTGATTGTTTGAGGGAAGAATGAGCCCATGTAAATGTCAGCTCTTGCAGCGGGGGTCTGAAAAGTCAATGAGTGATGATTTCTACAGTGCCTATTTTGGGGGATAAGATCATCTGTTGGAATGCTGGCATTACCCTTTAAACCTTTGTACAAAAGTATCAGTCTACTGTCTCTCCTCCTTTTCTTGAGAGACTCCCATTTTAGTTTTTAGCTCGCCGGGACTATGTCTCTGGATAGCTTATGTTGTCACCCAGTCGTTGGCGTCAGCGTCTGTCAGCGTCCATGTTAGCACAGTGGCATCTGTCGGCACCCACGTCCATGTTAGCACAATGTTTAAGTTTTCAAAGGTGTGTGTCTGGCAAGCTGTGTTGTCTTCTGACAACTCTTGTTCCAGTATTCCAGTCATATTCCCAGTTTCAGAGCAGTAATTGCGAGTTACAAACCTGGCAGCCCTATTCTGAACTTTTACGATTTCTTCAAGGAACCATGCCTTCGGGATCCCAAGCACAGCTGCCATATTCCAAAATGGGGTAAACAAGTCCCCTACATACTGCCTCTTTTACATCCTGAGGATATTGATAAAGATTTTGTCTCAGGACACCAAGAGATCTATTTGCCTTACTGCACATGTTGCTGATATGTGTATTCTGTCTCAAGTCATGTGTGATTGTTACTCCCCTAGGTATTTAATGGAATCCACATTTTCTAATGATTACCTAAAACATAGGTTTTCATGGCCTATACCTGGTGACTGAATGTCATTAGACGTGTCACCAGTGAAAATTCTGAGGTAAGTAAAATATTTATGTATAGATACTCCTTATCTGGAGCTATACAATGTATATGGTACTTGCTAGGTTGCTTTTTGGTAGACAACCATTTTGTAAGTTTGTGATGTTCTGAAATTCTGTGTTTTTCTAGGTGCTCAGACTCTACCCAGCAGGCACTTAATGTTGAAACAACGCTGTGTGCCCATTGTGATACCGGTAGTAACAGTATTCCACTGAGCATTTACATTTTTTACCCTTAATATGGGGACACCATAACTCCTTTTCATACCTGTTTACTCAGAGTTGTCTGTCCCAGTGATTAGGGTAAATACACTAGTTTCAAATTTTATGGGTAGGGTGCCACAGGTGACCAGATTGTTATACATGTAAGTTTAACTAGTTCTTAAATTACTGTTGGATGTGTAAGTAGGTAGGCAGAATAAAGCAGTACACTAGAATAAGTAATTACCCAAACCCTGCATTCATGGCTAGATTTTGATTGCATGTATCTGTTTTTCATGTGTGTGTGTGTGTGTGTGTGTGTGTGTGTGTGTGTGTGTGTGTGTGTGTGTGTGTGTGTGTGTGTGTGTTTTGTCGGCAAAACTAAAACTGGATCGTTGTGGTCTCTTTTTGTTTTAGGCTTTGTCTAAGTTATCTTACAAGGAAATAAGAATGTCTGAGGATAAGAAGAGAGGTGAAGATGCAGAAGATGGTGGTCCAGGATTAGTGTACATGCCATTTGTTGTTAATGAAGAACTTCTTGATAAACTAAGACTACTCAGTTATGAACAGGAATTTTCAAAGCCTTTAAATATGAAGTCTATGAGCAGGTATGATAATTAACACAGCTTCATCATATCAGTGTGGCTTAAAATAATGTTGAAAGCGATATACAAGTAGAAATCCAAATCATCATCATCATTCAATTTACATTTTGTATTTACTGATTTCATTTACTTATCATTTATTGATAAATTGACTCATTCAAGCTGATTCTATGGATTATTACAACATTTCACCAATGTTCATATGTATTTCTTTTAGTATTCTAGGGTTGTGGAACAGATGTTTGTGACATTTTAGGGAGAAGATTTTTGTTATCTATTAAGCAATAACTATTTACATGTATGAAATAAGGGCAATGGAGACATTTCATCAAAAACAACTTTTACCACACAATGTGGTTTAATAGAGCTTTTATCTTCACTCACAATATTTTATCACTTTACCACATATCAAAACTCAGTCACATCAGACAGTGAATATGTTGATCAGGATTTGAAGAGCAAGGATTGCACATTCATGCTGACTGATCTGGGCCTTTGCTGTTAATAGATATGTTGAGCTACCAGTCTGTTTTACTCTTACAATTCTGTTTCAGACATTATTTTGCCATTCCTACAAATCCAGGTGAACAGTTTTTCATGTTTACATCTCTAGCAGCATGGTTACTGAGAACTGCTGGGCGAGACTTTGAACAGCCACAAGAGGTATGTATACTGTAATAACCCTAAGACTTGGGACAGACAGGCCTTTGCAAACAGTGTAGACCCAGATCAGACATTGTGGAATGCAGCATCTGATTGGGTTTTACACTGTTTGCCATACATACTGTACATAGGTCTAGATAAGAGTGGGTATCAGGTAAATATTTTTCTTATTTCTCAATGAAAACATATGTTGTGGGTACTCATTAGAAGTGCCGCACCGAGGCGCTTCTAATGAGTACTCACAACATATGTTTTCGTCGAGAAATGAGAAAAATATAGATACTTTTTGGTTGAAAAAAGCGCCTTATCAAGAGCTATGCATACAGCAATGGAGAAGTAGAATGTAAAATAGTAGAATGGACTATTTCAAATTTTAGGACAAGTATAGTAAGGAGATAAGGTGTACCAATACTTAGGGTAAATATGGTATTCTTGGTGACCCTAAATATTGGGGCAGCTTAACTCCTTACTATTCTTGACCTAAAATTAGAACAACTTGTTACAAGTCCATTTTACTACCTGTAGACATGTTTAAAAACTGTTGATGAGCAGCTAACCCTATAGATTCTGAAAGGAATAACCCTTAGATACATTTGTAAATGAAAACACTCAAAGAAATGAAGGATAAATGGTCTGGAATCCCCGAACGGGATAGGCTATTGTGGAGATCTGGTTTGGAATTGCTAATGGGCAAATTTCGTCAATTTTTTACAGAGTTCTCTGCCCAAGACATGCCCATATTTTTGTTTCCGGATGATAACTTAAGTAAACATGAATACATTTTCACCAAACTTGGTATGTGCTTTGATATTGTGGAGATCTGGTTTGGGATTGCTAATGGGCAAGTTTTGTCAAATTTTGACGGAGTTATCTGCCCGAGACACGCCCATATTTTCGTTTTCTGGACAATAACTGAGTAAATGTCAAGGGATTTTAAACAAACTTGGTACATGCATTTATATGAAGGAATTCTGGTTTGGGATTGCTTATGGGCAAATTTCATCAATGTTTGACAGAGTTATCTGCTCACGACATGATAATGGCGGGATATAATAGGTTAACATTTTTATTCATTTAGATGCTAAAAATGGGGGGATGGTCGGGTGGTGCGAAGGTGTCCTGTACCTCACGGCACCGGGGCGTCCAATTGATATTGGCTTACAGTTGGGCAAGGCCTGCTATCCTTGTAGCAGGTAAGGGTAGAAGGGGAATATTTTTATTTCTTCTGTTTCTTCACTTTCACTTTTGTTCCTCTTTCTTCTTTCTTCCCTGTCCTCTCTTTCATCTCTTCTACTATCTCTTCTATCTCTTTTCTCCCTTTCTCTGGGAGACGACACAAAATGACCCACAAGGGTTGACGTGTCGTTAAACCCTAACACAGTCAGATGCTAAAAATGAAGAAAAAGTGAAGAAAATTCTGAAAATCTTGTTCGCCCTGCCTTAAAATTTACTCGCAAATGTGAGCGGGCGAGTGGAATTTTACACCCCTGCTTGATATAGCTAATTTAAACATGATCATATACTAATAAAGCTTCCAAAGTTAAAAAAAAAAACAAAAAAAAAAAACAAAACAAAACAACATTTTCTGTACAATAAAAAATATAATATTGATAAATGATAAATCTTCAATATGGGTATGGAATAAAAATAAGGTTAAATACATGTATCAGTTAAGTTCCACCAAGGACCAGTGACTAAAACAGAGAATTCCAGTTAGCAGGACCTGGTTAGTGTATGGTTTACCTTGCATTTTACCTGTCAATGGAGGTAATAGAAAAAAAAACAAAAAACAACCCATACCTGAAATGTCCGCAAAGAAGGTTATATTCCGCATGGAAAATTGCGGACATTTGCCTGCGGAGTATTGGGACGCTTTGTCCGCAAGTCTACGCAAGCTGGAAATTTTTTCTGTGCGGACGTCCACAATATTTCCATATACAGGTCGCAGTTGTCCGCAGAGAGGTCCGCGGAAGTCTGCGGACATCAGTGCGGTCATCTGCGGACGTCTATGCGGACGTCCGCATGGATTGGTGCGGACATCCGCATGGATTGGTGCGGACGTCCGCATGGATGGGTGTGGATGTCTGCGGAAGTCCGCATGGATGGGTGCGGACATCCGCAGGGCCAGAGGATCTGTTAGAGTTGCTCCCCCTGCTGTGTAATAACCTGTTGATCATATGTGCTATTACATGATCATATGCCATATGACTTAGTTTTTAATGTTTACTCTACATAATTATTCATTATGCAAAAACTATAGCTGTTCACAAAATTAGAACATGCAATTAAGATTTTCTGCTGAAGATATCTCTGACTTCATGTAATAATTAGTTGTTTATAAACTTAACAGATTTCCAAGCAAATACAACTGATCATTTTGTATGTGGTTCAAGTTACTGGGAAGGGTCCCAAAATTTGAATAATGATGCAGTACAATTAAGATTTGGTGCAGTTAAAGTTTGGTTGAATAAGAAAGATTTGGTGTATTATAGCCAGTGTTTGTACTATAGCCACTTGCATATAAGTCAAAATAGCTGAATGAATTCATTGAAACTGTAAGAATAATAAAGCAGGATATTCTACCATTATTCTTCTTTAATAATGTACCATTTTATCAATCAATGTCTTTTACAAGTAGTGAGTTTATTTTTACAATTAAGAAAAAAACAAAACCAACTTAATTTGCTTTAAAAATATATCCTGACTGTCACAGTGTTTGGAATCCTAATTTCAAATTTTAAAGTGTATTGATACATTTTTTTGCAATTTATGAAACTGAGTCAAAACAATGTTGCATTTGTGTACCATAACACTTTTCTGGTAAATTAATTTGAGTTCCTCAGTGCTGAGGTTGATACTGCGGTGTTAACGTCAGTACTTAAGTACTGAATTAAGTAACTATTTTTATACCTAAATCTTTGTTATAGTACAAATTCAAAAACATTTCTAAAACTAAGACTGACTTGTCAAAATGACATATCTTAGCGGGTTCGGAATCCACTTTTTAGGCTTATTTTGCTTTCTGTATGTCTTGCTGCTTGCCAAGACATGCACATCATACGTTTCATTTCCAAACTTTTGGGGTTTAACCACACTGATGAAGTTTAAATAACAGAAAGGCCTCTGTGGCACTAAATTAGGTATAGTTAAGCTCATATTGCAAACCACTGGGTCGATATCTCTGCTGGTGGATGATTCGTTCGTCCCCGAGGATATCATCAGCTCAGTATCAGTTCCTCAGTGCTGAGGTTGATACTGCGGTGTTAACGTCAGTACTTAAGTACTGAATTAAGTAACTATTTTTATACCTAAATCTTTGTTATAGTACAAATTCAAAAACATTTCTAAAACTAAGACTGACTTGTCAAAATGACATATATCTTAGCGGGTTCGGAATCCACTTTTTAGGCTTATTTAGCTTTCTGTATGTCTTGCTGCTTGCCAAGACATGCACATCATACGTTTCATTTCCAAACTTTTGGGGTTTAACCACACTGATGAAGTTTAAATAACAGAAAGGCCTCTGTGGCACTAAATTAGGTATAGTTAAGCTCATATTTGAACCAAATAAAAGCGCAGGCCTGAAATATCATTACTGTTGGTTAATTGTTTACAATTTAAAATGGTACTATTTTGTGTGTGTGTAAGGTTACTGTGTGTACATTGCCTGACATACTTACCCATTTATTGTTCAAAATGTGTATGACAATATTTCAGAAGTCCGCAGATGTCCGCAAGAATTTGTGCAGACATATGCAGTTTACTTCAATGCCTGAACTTTTCTAAGTCCAAAATGTCCGCACAAGTCTGCAACAAAAAAAACAAAGTCAGAATTTTACACAAGCTTTTGCGGACGTCCGCAGGCCAACTTGCATAGAGCTGCGGACGTCCGTAAACAGATAGCCCCAGCTGATACGGAAAAATGTCCGCAAAAGTCCGCAGGCTTTGACAGAGGCACGGACATCTGCGGATTTGTAGCGGACATACGCCAACTTCCCCAATGATTTACGCGGAAGTCCGCATATGTTCGCAGCATATGCCAGACCTGTTGCGGACATTGAAGGTACGGGAAGTTCTGCTGGAGCTTACTGCCATAGTTACCTTAAAGGGAGAGGCAATATTCATAAAGACTGTCTGAATGAAAGACCTTATCAAACTATTCATTTTGATGAAATTTTAATCAAAGTCAGACATATAGTAAGAGTTATTAGGATTTGAAGATACAATGTAGCTAAATTGCTTTTATAGGCACTGCCATTTTGAAAATTCGGAGTGAATTTATGACGTCACAAAGCTGTAGTTAAACATGCAAACTTGAATATATACTATATACAACAGTATTTTGCCCTCTTTATTTGTGAATATAGCTTCTCCTCTAGGTGCTTATTGCTTTTGTTTGAAAACTGCAGTTTTCTGTCAGAAAAAAAAAATGATCATTTGATATTTTATAATGTTTAGAATCTCAGTTTTCTTTTTATACTCTGTCACATGACAGTGGGGGGTGGTATTATGGTATCACGTTGGTTGTCCGTTTGTCTGCTTGAACGCCTGTCATACATCAGTCCATCCATTTTCGTTTCTGGATGATAACTTGAGTAAATGTCAATGGATTTTCACCAAACTTGGTATGTGCATTGATATTGTGGAGATCAGGTTTGGGATTGCTAATGGACAAATTTCATCAATTTTTGACAGAGCTATCTGTCCGTGACACAATAATGGCGGGGTTTTATCCTTTCACCTTTTTATTTCAAATATTCAAAATGGCCGCACCATAAAGAACAGATGTGCAATTTTTAAATATTATTAACTTTCTTAGTTTTGATCAGATTTGCATCAAAATGCATGGTTTGTGAAGTTCTTCCATCTCTGGTACTCTCTTTACCAATGTTGTCTTTCCCTTTAACTCCTTCCAATAGTTAATTTCATAGAGGTTCCATAGTTCTCCATAAATCCAATCTTAAATAAGTCATGTAGACTTCGGTCACATAACCAGTCGTCAGCTGGGGTAAACAGTGACAGCCACTATTTCTTTTTCCGTTTTTTACATCTTTGATTATGCCGTTGCTTACAAACCTTTGGTTCCTCCATGGTAGATGATGGAAATGCTCATCATCATTACCACTGTTTCTATATGATTTACACCTTTAACACTGGAGTTAGATATAGAGGATCTTACATGAGTGGTCATTTAATATGAAATTTATGAAACGAGTTTGGGCAATTTCGGGGTATTGTGCGAGCCTTGGCGAGCAAAATACCGAAATTTCCCAACGAGTTTCATAAATTTCATATTAAATGACCACGAATGTAAGATTCTGTTTATCACATGGCCATTCCGATGACAAAAAATGCACAAAATATATGATAACGGCTTTCCATAGCTAAGCGGAACACTCACTACCATGGATTGAATAGTACTACGCAACAAAAATAGTTCGCATATTATTTGATAAGTACCGAAAATAACTAGAACCAAGATAAATATGCCATTTATTACTTCATTAAACTGTAGGAATTAATGATGATTTTTATCGCACCTGCTTGTAGCAGGGTGCGATATAGGCGTCCGATTTTCCGTCCGTCCCTCCGTCCGTCTGTCAACATTTATGTCGACGTTCGACATTTATGTCAAAGTTAGTATTCTAATCAACTACAAGACTAAACAACCATCAAACCTTGCATGAAACATCTCCCTGACCTCCTGACTTTGTGACATAGGCGTCTGCTTTTCTGTATGTCTGTCCATTCGTCCGTGCGTCTGTCAACATTTATGTCGAAGTTCGACATTTATGTCAAAGTTAGTATTTTAATCAACTACAAGACTTAAAAACCATCAAACCTTGCATGAAACATCTCCCTGACCTCCTGACTTTGCGACATAGGTGCCCACTTTTCCATTCGTCTGTCTGTTCGTCGGTCCGTCTGCCGTCTGTTAACAGTTCTGTTATGTCGAAGTTCGACATTTATGTCAAAGTTCGTATTCTAATCAACTACAAAACTAAACAACCATCAAACCTTGTATGAAACATCTCCCTGACCTCCCGACTTTGCGACATAGGTGCCCGCTTTTCCATTCGTCTGTCCATTCATCTGTCCGTCTGTTGGTTAACAGTTCTGTTATGTCGAAGTTCGACATTTACGTCGAAGTTAGTATTCTAATCAACTACAATTCTACAACAACCATCATACCTTGCATGACACATCTCCCTGACCTCCTGACTTGGCAGGTATGTTGACCCAGTGACCTTGACCTATATTTTGCGCTCCATTGACTTTGACACAATTTACGTTGACATTCCAGATCTTCTCAACTATAAGGTGTACAACTACCAAACCTTGCATAGTGCTTCTCCTAGATGTACTGACTTGGCAGGTACCTTGACCCAGTGACCTTGACCTATATTTTGCGCTCCAGTGACTTTGACATATTTTGCATCGACGTTCGATATCTCCTGGACTATAAGGCCTACAACCATCAAACCTTGCAAAGTGCTTCTTCTCAATGTACTGACTTGGCAGATACCTTGACCTGGTGACCTTGACCTATATTTTGGCTGCAGTGACTTTGACATAATTTACGTCAATGTTCCAGATCTCCTCAAGTGTAAGACCTCTAGCCACCAAACCTTGCATAGTGCTTCTCCTAGATGTACTGACTCAGCAGGTATCTTGACCCGGTGACCTTGACCTATATTTTGCACTCCAGTGCCTTTTTCACATTTTACGTCAACGTTCAATATCTTCTCAACTGTAAGGCCTACAACCATCAAACCTTGCATAGTGCTTCTCCTCAATGTACGGACTCTGCAGGTACCTTCACTGGGTGACCTTGACCTATATTTCGCGCTCCATTGACTTTTACACCTTTTACGTCACCCTTCCATATGTCCTCAACTGTAAGGCCTTCAACCACCAAACCTTATATAGCACTTCTTCTCGATGTACTGACTCTGCAGGTACCTTGACCTGGTGACCTTGACCTATATTGTGCACTCCAGTGACTTTGACACATTTTATGTTGATGTTCGGTATCTCCTCAAATATAATACCTACAACCACTAAACCTTGCATAGTGCTTCACCTCATTGCACTGGCTTGGCAGGTACCTTGACCCGGTGACCTTGACCTATATTTGACACATTTTACGTTGATGTTTGATAACTCCTCAACTATAAGGCCTACAACCACCATACCTTGCATTTTGCTTCTCCTTGATGTACTGAATTAGCAGGTACCTTGACCTGTGACCTTGACCTATATTTCATGCTCCAGTGACTTTTACACATTTTACGTCAACGTTCCATTATCATTGGGCTGTATGATACGAAAAGTCAGTGCTGAAGATATAGCCATTAGAGGGAATGGGACTGGCCTGGAATATATGTGCCCCACTAGGCACTTTGTCTACATTTTTTTCAACCCAGTTTTCCAAGTAAGCACTGCTAAGAATGAAATAAACTTATTTAATAACCACGTTCTGATTGTGGCTCCTGTGACTTTTGCCCCAGCAGGTGCGATGACGCCTTCCGCAGAATTCTTGTTATTTCAGCTAGTATATATTTCAACTGAAAAAATGAATTTAAGAATAAAATATTCCCTTCAACGTCATTCAGCGAGGCAATACGTCACTAGGGAAATTCCCCGAAGTCAGCTGTCGTATTTAAAGGTCATTGACCTAGATCAATACAGTTTATACGGTGGTTGATACACCCAAGTAAATGATATATTTCAAGAACATAAAACATTTTAACTTTAGTTTGGATTTTAATTTGACACATTTATTGACTATCGGAGTCATGTTATCCTCCAATGCTTTGTGGAGGAGGTGATTTTTTTTTCATTGACTGACGGCATCGATGTTGAAAGTGCCTCTAAATATGTTGCCGGAAAACCTCAAAATTTAACCACCATGAATATTTCCAGTAGTTGTGTTATTCATATTGTGATAGTCTTCCCCTTCTATCGGTCTGACATTTATCGTTCATCTCAAAGCTGAAAGCAGGATCTGTTTCAAAAGTGAAAATTGTATCGGCGAACGCGGACACCATCTTGGTTGCTATCAATAAGCGGAATAATACGAATATTAATGAGGGTAAATAGGCTAACCAATGGGAAGCCTTGCAGGTGTTATAACACGTGTGGTTATATGATTTTTATGACATGGGTTATTTCACTGAATAACTTGACGGTCATGTGATAAAGCTTTTTATCAGTCTGTATTCCTGTTGTGTTGATGGTTCACAGGCGCCACCAGCTTAATTATACCAGTATATGATTGTTACTTATAAATTTTTGTCATAGATTTGGCTTTGGAAAACAATTGTTCATTTCTGAATTGGCTTGGGGTTTTTTTGTAGTGAAATTGACTATAATGCAAAACTTGTAACAATTCCATTTTACTACCTATTGTTGTGTCTTAAAACTGCTAGATGAGTGACAAACAATGTAGACACTGATCAGATGCCACATTCTGGTCTGAGTCTGCATTGTTTGCAGAGGCCTGCCTTTTCAAATACTTGGGGAAATACAGTGTAAGTAAATTTGGTAGATGAAAGAAGAGAGTCAACAGAACACTTACATGTACATACCAAAATAAAAGGAGTATCCAGTTGAATATTGTTTTATGTTTCTCCAAAGATATATACATGTATACTGTGAGCACTCATTAGAATTGCTTCTTTTTCAGTATGATGATCCCAATGCTACTATAGCCAGTATTATTGCTGAAGTCAAAAAATATGTAAGTACATGTAGAATGTAACAAATGGTAACAGTTTCTTCGTAAACTTTCCTTACAACCCTCGTAACAGTTTCTTCTTAAACTTCCTTACCACCCTCGTAACAGTTTCTTCTTAAACTTCCTTACCGCCCTCGTAACAGTTTCTTCTTTAACTTTCCTTACTTCCCTCTTTCCATGCTGTCTGTTATTTAACTCTTTCACTGCCACAGGCGATAATAATAGGCTTTTGTAAACAGCATAGATCCAGATGAGATCTCATCTGGACCTATGCTGTTTGACATTCAGTCTTTCAACTTTACATATAAACGTCTTTCCAAACAATAGTTTGTAAAAATAAAAAAGCAGATGAAAATTTGGCGCCGAAAGAGTTAAGGGAATACACTTTCAGGGGAGGAAGCTCTGTCAGAACTGGTTTTGCCTCCCATCTAAAAGGGGTTCACTCTAGAATGGAAAAAAGTGCTACATTTTAATCAGATTTTTCCTTACTGAATTTTTTCCTTATAGAGTAGACCACCTTTCAGCAAGGGCTTTGTGTAAAGAAAACAAACAAGAAGCCTCAGCAGTTGAGACAACTGAAACTCTACCAAGTATATGCAGTCTCCTTAAAACAGGCTTTGCTGTGGGGAAAAAAAACAACAAAAAAAACTTTAAAAAAACAAACAAACTGCACAGCCACTCTGTTTAGTTAGGGACTTTGCTCTTTGCCATAGAGCCTCTGTAATATTCTGTATAGTGTGTTCTATACGGTCATAACTCAAGATAAGAGGGGTTTCCAGATAATTCTTTTTCTTAATTTTCAATGAACACACAGGCTGTATATGCTCATTAGAAGCACTTTGCAGATATGCTTCTAATAATTACCCACAGTACATATCAATACATTCACTTGAAAAAAACAATTTGGAGGTAAGGTAGATATGAATGGTGAGCTCCCTGGCCTGACTGTTTGAATAGCATACATTCATTTGAGAAAAACAATTTGGGTGTTCGCACTAGGAATTTTTTTTCTTTCGCCACCATTTTCGCCAATTTGATTTTTTTTGCGCCATTTTCTTTAACTTTGAGCCAGATTTTGAGCCAAATTTTGGCCATTATTTGCCAAAAAATTATCTTATCAGAAAAAGGGTGTTCAATTATTGATTTCTATAATTGCAGCAGTAGATTCAAGAATCAGTATAGTTTGAAATGTGTGGGTGGCTTGAAATTAATTCTCACACTGATTTTTAAACCTTCTGCTGTAATTAATTAATTACAATGTCATGAATTAATAATAAAGTTCTTTTTAATGCATTTTATTGAAATACTGTTATAACTATCTAGCTAACTAACAAAATTACATGACATATACAGTCACCTTTCCTTATCAACCCTCACTGTTTAAAATCTGTCTCAAAGGTGGCTGTCTTACACAGGTTTCACTGTAAATGTTGATTTCACCTGACTGTGGTTAACGGGTTTACAATGTAAATGCAGCCTAACTTAAAGTTAGGCAGCTGCATTTACACTGTAAACCACAGTCACTTTTAGCAAGATAAAACACTTGAAGCTTAATAAAACTTGCAATTAAAATATAACTTTGTTCGACTTTCTTTCCATATGTCTTATAAATGTCCATTTCACCTGAGACTTTGTCTTATACATGTCTATTTCACATGAGACTACATTTAGACTGGGAACCACTTTGACACAGTTGCATGTGGCTGTGATTCCCAGGGTAAATGCAGCCTAAGATGAAACACTTGAAACTGCAATCAAAAGGTTTTCAGAAACTTCGTCCAGATTTCTTTCCAAATGTCCCCGGTAGCCAGAATTTGATTATTAGACCTAGGATATGAACTCTTACTTTATATGAATGAATGGTTTTGATGAGTTGAACCAACAAACTTTCAAGAGTATCAGCACTACACTAGTTTAAGCACATTATTTCAGCATACATTTTTGTCACACTTCAGGCACTTTATTTCACCATGCACTTTTGTCACACAGACACACTACTGTAGAATTTTTCTCTCACATTTAGAAGCCCACTTGCTGAATGCTCTGGTGAAGTTGAATTTCCTCCTGTCAGGGCCTTCGATTGATATCATCATAATGTTCTCCAAATTGTCTATACCAATGCGATTTCTGATGGCTGTTTTGATTAGGTTTTGTCGTGAGAATCCCCGTTCACAGTCCACTTTTGAGACCGGAGAGACCCGGAGTCTCCTCGCTGCCTGTGCTATATTCGGATACTGCTCCTCATGCTTGGCTCCATACTGGGCTACGTCTTTTGTTGTCTGGAGGGTCTGATGGCCATTCTCTCTCTTCTTCTCAACAAACCGCATGAAGCTCTTCATCTCTTCCATATTGTCATCTTGTCTCAGATAGGCAGATACCTTCTTCATGTCATTCTCTTTGTTGTCTAATCTGATGGCTGGGTTGAACAGTCTGGTCAAGCTGGTCAGTGTAGTGGCATCATCTGTTGCTGTGAATCTCTGTTGGAGGTTCTGTATGACTAGGTCTGTGAAGGAGTCACATGCTGAAAGGGCCTCTTTCCGCTGCTGTACACCATCCCTAACAGTGTGTGGTCCAAACTCGAATGTGCACAGCCCATCATCATCCTCAGTTGGAATAGTTGGCACAGAGGAAACAAACTTCCTTAACGTGGCACCGGTCTTGGTTTCCTTCAGCTCTCTGATCGTCTCAATAGTTGCCTCCAACAGCGGGTTTACGTCTGTGAAGTCCAGGTCACTCCTCTGATACATCTTGGACAGTCTGGAGAGGTGGTCCATCACATCAGCCAAGTAGTGGGCGACATATAAGAACTTGTAGGAGGTGATTGGCTTATGTAGACACAGAGCCTTCCCAGATGACTCTTCCAGGAACAGGGACACCAGAGAGTTGTAGTTCTGGAGCAGAGCTTGGAGGGCACCATCAAAGCTGAGCCATCGGGTGTGGAACACTTCCTTGAACTTCTTACACTTGCTGGCCTGTTCTACTATGGACTGTATAGCCTTCAGTGAAGCGGAGTTTTTTCCTGAGTTCCGGAAGTATTTGAAGATGTCGTTGAGCAGTCCTTGAAACTTGACCGGGTATGGTATCTTGTCAGCTGCTCCTCCACAGCTCAGAGCCAGTCGATGGGCAATGCAATGGGTTGCCACGATGTCTGGTTGAATCTCCTTTAGTCGCTAAATAACTCCTGATTTCTTTCCGGTCATCACGGCTGCGCTATCTGTAGCCACACCAATCAACTTGTCCAATGGAATTTGTCTCTCACGTAACACATCAAGAATTTCACTAGTGATAGAATCCGCATTCGCACGAAACAGAGCCCTAATGGTTAAGAAAGAAGTTGTTGGTTCAACTCTTGCCGAAATCTTATCAACTGACAGATATCTAATATAAATAATCAAATTCTGGCTAACAGACACATCTGTACTCTCGTCAAACATTAAACTAAAACAGTCACTGTTCTTAACACCATGAACTATGTCATCTCGAAGTTAGATATGAATGGTGAACTCCCTGGCCTGACTGTTTGAATAGCATACATTCACTTGAGAAAAAACAATTTGAAGGTAAGGTAGATATGAATGTTGAACTCCCTGGCCTGACTGTTTGAATAGCATGTCTGTTCTGTGCTTTGGTATTTGCTCTGAAGGAGAATCTTGTGTTCTGACAGAAGGCTTTCCTGCCGGTGACATTTGCTTGGTGAACTTGGTACTTACATGTGTGCTCATTGCCAGTTTTAAAATATTCCACCCACCCTCATCTTTTATCTAAAAATCAAAAGTATCTTTCATAAAATTTGCACCTTTTGATCATGAAATTGAGATTTTATCATGAAATTACCTCTTTTATCATAAAAACAGCAAGACTTTGTCTTGAAGGTACCCCTTTTTATCGTGAATTCAAATGTACCCCCACTCCTCACCTTTTTTGGTCCCAATTTTGACATTCTTGGAACAAAAAAAACAAACAAACACACAACAAAAAAAAACAAACCCAAAAAACAAACAATTCTGTGCTCATGCTTAATATTGGTGTCTTGATGATTTCTATGCCAAATTCGAAACTGAAACACTTGGGGTAAAAACTAGGCCACCAGGACAAATCTTAGGTAAACCTTGTTGACACTGTAGCGGTCACATTTTTTAAAGTAATCATCATGAATCTTGTTCAAAATGCCTTGAGGATTTCTAGGTCAAGTTCAGACTGGGTCACACATGACCTATATTTCACAGTCCACTTTGTTAAGTTTTCCTATTTAGGACAGTTTCTCAGTAACTATTGGTCATGCAGCAGTGATACTTGGCACATGCATACATCTCACTGAAACAACCTCTTGAATGCAATCATCCATATTTGACTGTGACCTATTTTTCACCCACTATATTTGTAAAGTTTTTCTGTTTAGGTCAGTTTCTCAGTAACTGTTGGTTCTAAAGCGGTGATACTTGGCACATGCATACATCTTAGCATGACCTTGAGTGCAGTCATCCCTATTTGACCTTGTCTTATATTTCACAATCCATTAGGCATGCTACATTGTCTTAATTCTTTATGTAATCATCATGCATCTCGGTCAGAATGTTTGCCATGATCGTTTCTAGCTCAGGTTCTCAGGTGAGCAATACAAGGCCATCATGATCCTCTTTTTTATTTGATCATTTTTAGCTCGCCTGAACAACGTTCAGGAAGAGCTATTGTCTCGCCTGAACAACGTTCAGGAACAGCTGTTGTACTACCCCCGGCGTCGGCATTGGCGTTGGCGTTGGCGTCGGCATCGGCGTCCACAAATGTTAAAGTTTTTGTTAAAGTTTTTGGCTCGCCTGAAAAACATTCAGGAAGAGCTATTGTATTACCCGCGGCGTTGGCGTTGGCGTCGGCGTCGACAAATGTTAAAGTTTTCGTTAAAGTTTTTAAGACCTCATTATTTCCTAACCTTATCATCGATTTGATTCATTTTTGGTATGATGATACATATTGGTCTAAAATTTTGCGCAGTACTATCCCCACCACTCTAGGTCATGTCAAGGTCAAGGTCACAGACTTAGAGTTTTCATGTTAAAATTTTATGTCTAAGTTTTTAGGATCTCATTACTTCTACACTAAGTGATGGATTTTGTTCCTATTTGCAATTATGATAGACACTGGTCAACAATTTTTATCAGCACCATCAGCACTCATGACCGTGACCTTGAGGTCGAGGTCACAGACTTAGAATTGAAATGTTAAAGTTTTTGTGAAAGTTTTTAAGACCTCATTATTTCCTAACCTTATACCGATTTGATTCATCTTTGGTATGATGATACATATTGGTCCAAAATTTTGCGCAATACCATACCCACCACTCTAGGTCATGTCAAGGTCAAAGTCACAGACTTAGAATTTAAATGTTAAAGTTTTCGTTTAAGTTTTTAAGACCTCATTATTTCCCAACCTTATCACCGATTTGATTCATCTTTGGTATTATGATACATAGTAGTCCAAAATTTTGCGCAGTACCATCCCCACCAACTTAGGTCAAGGTCAAGGTCACAGACTTAGAGTTTTCATGTTAAAATTTTACGTCAAAGCTTTTAGAATCTCATTACTACTAATCTAAATGATGGATTTAGTTCCTATTTGGTATCATGATAGATACTGGTCAAAAGTTTTCATAAGCACCATCAGCACTCATGACGATGACCTTGAGGTCGAGGTCACAGACTTAGAATTTAAATGTTAAAGTTTTCGTTAAAGTTTTTAAGACTTCATTAAATCCTAACCTTATCACATCTTTGATTCATCTTTTGTATGATGATACATATTGGTCCAAATTTTTACGCAGTACCAATCCCCACCACCCTAGGTCATGTCAAGGTCAAGGTCACAGACTCAGAATTTTGATATTAAAATTTTACGCCAAAGTTTTTTAGGATCTCATTACTTCTAAACTACATGATGGATTTAGTTCCTATTTGGTATAAAGACAGATACTGCCCCCCCCCCCCCCCCCCACACACACACACCCAGGTCATGTCAAAATCAAGGTCACGGACTTAGAATTTTCCAGAAACAAAATGTACAATATCAGGCGAGCTATCCTGTCTGGCGACAGGTCTTGTTAAGACCGCATTATTTCCTAACCTTATCACAGATTTGATTCATCTTTGGTATGGTGTAACATATTGGTCCAAAATTTTGCGCAGTACCATCCCCACCACTCTAGGTCATGTCAAGGTCAAGGTCACAGACTTAGAATTTTCATGTTAAAATTTTATGTCTAAGTTTTTATAATCTCATTACTTCTGCACTAAATGATGGATTTTGTTCCTATTTGGTATTATGATAGACACTGGTCAAAAGTTTTTTATCAGCACCATAAGCAGTCATGACCGTAACCTTGATGTCGAGGACACACACTTAGAATTTAAATGTTAAAGTTTTCGTTAAAGTTTTTAAGACCTCATTATTTCCTAACCTTATCACCGATTTGATTCATCTTTGGTATGATGATACATATTGGTCCAAAATTTTGCGCAATACCATACCCACCACTCTAGGTCATGTCAAGGTCAAGGTCACAGGCTTAGAATATATATGTTAAAGTTTTCGTAAAAGTTTTTAAGACCTCATTATTTCCTAACCTTATCACCCATTTGATTCATCTTTGATATGATGATACATAGTAGTCCAAAATTTTGCGCAGTACCATCCCCATCAACTTAGGTCAAGGTCACAGACTTAGAGTTTTCATGTAAAATTTTTACTTCAAAGTTTTTAGGATCTCATTACTACTAAACTAAATGATGGATTTAGTTCCTATTAGGTATCATGATAGAAACTGGTCAAAAGTTTTCATCAGCACCATCAGCACTCATGACCGTGACCTTGAGGTTGAGGTCACAGACTTAGAATTTAAATGTTAAATTTTTGTTAAAGATTTTAAGACCTCATTATTTCCTAACCTTATCACCCATTTGATTCATCTTTGGTATGATGATACATAGCAGTCCAAAATTTTGCGCAGTACCATCCCCACCACCTTTGATCAAGGTCAAGGTCACAGACATAGAGTTTTCATGTTAAAATTTTACGTCAAAGTTTTTAGGATCTCATTACTACTAAACTAAATGATGGATTTAGTTCCTATTTGGTATCATGATAGATACTGGTCAAAAGTTTTCATCAGCACCATCAGCACTCATGACAGTGACCTTGAGGATGATGTCACAGACTTAGAATTTAAATGTTAAAGTTTTTGTTAAAGTTTTTAAGACGTCATTAAATCCTAACCTTATCACAGATTTGATTCATCTTTTGTATGATGATACATATTGGTCCAGATGTTTACACAGTACCAATCCCCACCACCCTAGGTCATGTCAGGGTCACAGACTTAGAATTTTGATGTTAAAATTTTAAGCCAAAGTTTTTTAGGATCTCATTACTTCTAAACTACATGATGGATTTAGTTCCTATTTGGTGTCAAGACAGATACTGCACTCCCCCCCCCCCCCACCCCCACCCCCTCCACACACACACACACAACACACACACACACCCAGGTCATGTCAAAATCAAGGTCATGGACATAGAATTTTCCAGAAACAAAATGTGCAATATCAGGCGAGCTATCCTGTCTGGCGACAGGTCTTGTTGATGCAGTTGTGGTTCTTTTCAATATAGAAATTCCATTTGCAAAGCTTGTGTCTGCAACCCTTCCTACACCTTTTGTTGGTAGTAAAAAATTTTGTAGATTTTCTTGCTATGACATGAAAATGTACATATGCTTCTGGATTTTTTATCTGACCATTTTTAGCTTGCCTGTACGAAAGTGCAGGTAGAGCTATAGCAGTCACCTCGGCATTAGAGTAGGTTTTGGTTAAAACTTTTAAAAGTCTGTATCTCCTGAACATCGGGATGGAAGTAAGTCATATTTGCCCTGATGTTAGGTACTGGTTCTGTGCTGTATCATCCCAACCACCTGAGTGACCTTGAGTTCAAGGTCACATACTTAGAAAATAGATGTTAAAGTTTTTGGTTCAAGATTTTAGTGGCAAAGCATGATTCAGGTGAGCTATACTGTCCTGCAACAGCTCTTCTTGACACAGCTACAGTCCTTTTCAACTTAGAATTTCTTTTTGAAAATCTTGTGTCCAAAACTCCTGCAGTATCTTTTTGTCAGATGCTTAGTGTTACAACCTTTTCGACTTAGAATTTCCATTTTCAAAGCTTGTGTCTGACATTACAGCTACATCTCTTAAAATTATCTCCTCATTTCAGCTTTTAACCAATTCAAATGTGGATCGTTCAAGCCCCAGGGTTCGAGGGTGGACATTGAAATTCATTAAACATTGCAAAATAGCTGGATAGTATGTGGAAGATCCCTTGTCCTATGTATAAATAATATTCACTTAGATGCCATAATGTACAGACCTGCTGTAGCCAGCTCATAAAGCATCTGTGTCTGAAATTTCTAAGATTGCAAGAATAAAATTACAGAATCCTCCTGACAGTTGGGGCACAGAGCATTGAGGTAACTTTTACCTTTGGCTGTAAATGCATTTTAAAAGATACATGTTGAGAGCATTTGGCATTGGTACAGATTGATAAAATTGCTTAGCAAAACAACTGTACATAAATCTTATCCCTTATAGCAAAAAGCATGGAGTCGGGGAAACACTTCTTTTCACACAAAATTTGGAAAACAATATTCAAACACATTTCGCATCATGGTAATAAAAATATCCCTTTCTACCTTTTTTTTTTTTTGAATGAGCATCAGTACCAAAGCAGAAAGCAAGCGACACCACCAGGAAGACCTTACAGTGCAGTCCTGTTCATCCTTTCTCCTTTCAGTCTTATTTGTTACTTGAATATCCTGTTTTGTTGTACATGTGTTATGAATTGTGTGTGTGTGTGAGGTGTGCGTGCGTGCATGCATGCATGCATGTGTGCGTGATATATTATATTTTGAAAATAACCTGGGCTATACTGACAGGGAGTTTGAAAATAACCTGGGCTATACTGACAGGGAGTCCCATCTTTAGTTGTGCAATAACAGTTTATTGTCTTTTCAAAAACTTTGGGTGGCATTGGTTACAATGCATTCCCTGAGTGTACTGTATAATTAATATATTACAGGGTGGGGTATAAAATTCCTTCAGAACCTCTTGTCTGCAAGACCCATAGGCCGATAATGCCACTTGCCCAGATATTTTTTATCAGCCTTATTGAAATATTCCATGAAATTTATGCAATCAGTCAAATGATTTCTCCCATTTTTAAGCCACACCAGCTATAATATACCACATCTCAATCAGTAAATTATGCACTATTTCTTTTATGCATTTTCTGCATCAAGAAAGGCTCAGATCTGGTCTGCAAGCACAGAATCTATTCATAATTATCTTTCAGCAGAGGTGCAGGATGCACTTTATATGGATGTCATTTAGTATAAAATTGCTATGTTATGCTATAAATGTCTGGCAGCTTTGAACATTTGGAAGTCGTGAAAAATGGTAAATGGTTCAAGGGTGATGGCCATTTTCGTATTTTCACATATTTTGCCTTGGCTTAGCCTCTGTCAATGAAAACTCATATTTCAAGTTCATTGGCTAGATCTTGTCTGTATCTATTAGTATGCCAAAAATTATCAAAATATTAACGGTTTAGGTGCTATGATCATTTTTGCTAATTGACCACAGATGGACAAACAGATTCACAAGGTGATTATAGGTAATTCTTCAAAAGTCAATCTTTCAGTCTTTCAGTCGGTCATCTTTTCTGTGGGTAGTGCAAGCCATAATCGTATGTATACTGATAGTTTTGTGTGTTAAGGGGAACCGATACACTTTCATGGGAGAAAAAAAATCAGTCAAAATTATTTTGATTCCCTTCTGAAAAGGGCAACACTTCACTTTAGAGAAGACACCTTTTAGAAGTGGCTTGTGCAGGAACACAAAGAGGAAGTTACAAAATTTGTTTCCCTTGTGAGAAATGACAGAAAATTCTACCAGTTCCAGCACGGGTTCCATACTATCACCATATTCCACCAGTTCCATACTATCACGGGAGATAACTCAGTCAAAATTATACTTGGTACCAGTTTGAAGAAGGGCCTATTCTACTTTTAGAGTAGACCCCTTTTCAGAAGGGGATTGTTGTGCTAGACTGTAAACAGGAAGTTAAAAAACGTTGTTCCCCTTGTAAGAAGTGGCAGAAATTCTACCAAGTGTATCCAGTTCATTTAAGAAATGATAACATATTACTTCATTTTGGAATAATTTAGGAAGCAGTTTCACACCTCAGATGATTTTTGCTGTACAGCTGTGTACTTGCCCTGCTGGACGTGTTTTTCCTGTAACTTTTATTCCATTCACAGTAATTTTATTCACCAATGGGTGAGCGAACTTATAAACGACTGTTTCATTGAGCTGTTATGCTAAGACTGATTGAGAAATCTGTAATGGATGACTGTTTACATTTAGGCCCAAGCAAAAGCATCCAAAACAAGCATGTCAGATAAACAGAACACTATTATGATTAATGTGAGTATGTTTTGGTTGTAGCTTATTGCTAAAAGTTACATTGCCAGATTCTCAGATTGCTAGGCAGTTTAAATAGTACACTCAGAGCACTAGATAAGAGGTGTGTCATCGAGATAAATATTTTTCCTACTTCTCCATGAAAACAAGTTATGGGTACTCTTTAGAAGTGTTTTAGCAAGGCACCTGATGAGCACCACAACATATATTTTAGTGGAGGAATAAGAAAATTATTTGTACTTGTTGGTTGAATAAAAAAAACAACAACCTTATCTAGAGCTATGTTCATTGGAGAGTGGTCACCCATAGTTCTTGATAAGATGCTTTTTTAGCTCACCTGTCACTTAGTGACAAGGTGAGCTTTTGTGATCACATTTTGTTCGTCCTCCGTCGACCACGCGTCCGTCCGTACATGCCCACATGGCATTCTAGGGTTAGGGTTTGAGTAGAATTTGACATTAGGATGTTCATTATGTTTATTCCGTCATTGTGGGGTTGAAAATTTGCACTGTGGGGTTAGAAAACATCAAAGGGATAACCTCACAAATGCCATCTGTCCGTGCAGCCGTAAACAATTTCTTCAAATGTCATCTCCTCCTAAACCACTGATTGGATTATGACCAAACTTCCCAGGAATGGTCCTTGATTGGTCCTCTTTCAAATTATTCCGGTCCATTGCAAATCTAGGTCACAGTAGCTAAAAATAGATTTTTTAACTGAAAACTTAAAAAATCTTCTTATCTGAAACCAGAAGGCCCAGGTCTTTGATGTTTGGTATGTAGCTTCATCTTGTGGACCTCTACCAAAGATATTCAAATGCCCTGGGGTCAAAAATGGCCTCGCACCAGGGGTCACTTGTTTTTTTTTTACATAGATCCATATAGTGAAAAACAGAAATCTTGATCTGAAAGCAGAAGGCCTTTGATATTTGATACATAGCTACCAAGATTGTTCAAGTTATCGTCCTGGGGCCAAAAAGGCCCGGCCCCGGGGCCGACATGTTTTACATAGACTTATATAGAGAAAATCTTCAAAAATTTTCTTATCTGAAACCAGAAGGTCTGGGCCTTTGATATTTGGTACATAGCTTCACTTAGTGGACCTCTGCCAAGATTGTTCAAATTATAGCCCTGGGGCCAAAAATGGCCCAGCCCCAGGGCCGACATGTTTTACACAGACTTATATAAGAAAAAACTTAAAAAAAAAAAAAAAAAAAATCTTCTTGTCTGAAAGTGCAAGGCCTAGGCCTTTGATATTTGGTATGTAACATTGCCTAGAGGTCATCTGACTAAAGTGTTCAAATTATGCCCCTGGGGTGAAAAGAGGCTCTGCCCAGAGGGGTTGGGGATCACTTGTTTTACATAGAGCAAAAAGCCATTGACAGTGGTTAGGCCTAAGACTATCAAACTAATAGGAGGATGGACCTGAAGAGTAGATGACCTTTAAGTCAAAAGTCATGGTCACTGTGACCTTTAGTACCAAAAAAGCTTATAATTCTGCAATGCTTATGGTTGGGACTCTCAAACTTAGTGGAAATGTTAGTCCTCACCAGTAGATGATCCTGAGGGCAAAGGTCAAGATCACCTGGACCTTTAGTACTAAAAAGCTTGATAACTTGGCAGTGCTTGAGGCTATGACCCTCAAACTTAGAAGGGATGTTGATCTTCATCAGTAGATGACACTGAGGGTCATGGTCAAGGTCACCAAGACCTTTAGTACTTAAAAAGCTTACAATTCGGCAGTGCTTGAGGCTAGAACCCTTGACCTTCGATGGGATGTTGGTCTTGACCCTAATGGCAAGTGACAGTGACCTCTAGTACAAAACAAGCTTATAACTCGGCAATGCTTGGGGCTTAGGGACCCTCAAACATAGTAGGGATGTTTCTTCTGACCAGAAGATGACCCTGAGGGCAAAAGTCATGGTCAAGGTCACCATGACCTTTAGAACCGCATCTCTGTTAGCAATGCTAGGTGGAACATGATTCAAGTGAGCGATATAGGGCCATCATGGACCTCTTGTTTAATCTTCAAGTATCTGTATTTTTCTTATTTCTTAAAGAAAACATATGTTGTGGGTACTCATTAGAAGTGCCACACCTATTTCTCCATGAAAACATATGTTGTGGGTACTCGCTGATGCACTTCTAATGAGCACACTTAATATATGTTTTTGTGGAGAAATAAGAAAACTATTTACCTGATCTAGACGTATGTCACTCATTTTCAACATGTAAAGATCCAGCCAGCCTGCTGATCTATGCTGTGTGGTCAGGATCTAATGATTTTTTTGTCGCACCTGCTTGGGTGCGACTTAGGAGTTCAAATTTCTGTCCATTTGAATGTCCTTCCATCCATCTGTCAATATTTACATCAAGTCTAGCATTTAAGTTGATTTCTCTGAAACAGTGATAGCTGCATATGTCAAACCTTGCATAGTAATTGTCCTTGGCATACTCTTCAAGCCCGCACTATGACCCAGTGCCTTTAACCCAGATTTGGTGCTAGATTGACTTTGTTGTGATTTTACGTAGTGTGTAGCATTATTTACGTTGAGTCTAGCATTGATGTGTGTTTCTGTGAAGCAGTGATAGCTGCTAGTGTCAAACCTTGCATAGTACATGTATTTGTCCTCGACATACTCTTCAAGCATGCACTAAGACCTAGTGCCCTTGACCTAGATTTCACACTCCAGTGGCTTTGTTATTATTTTACATCTAGTCTAGCATTGAAGTGCATTTCTCTGAAGCAGTCATAGATGCGAATGTCATACCTTGTATAGTAATTGTTCTTGTCATACTCTTCAAGCACACACTATGATTGGGTGCCCTTGACCTAGATTTCGCACTTGAGACACTTTGTCATGATTTTACGTCAAGTCTAACATTAGTGTGTTTCTCTGTAGCGGTGATAGCTGCATTGGTCAGATCTTGCATAGTAATTGTACTTGACATCATCTACAAGCAAGCACTATGACCCAGTGCCCTTTGTCATGATTGTACATCAAGTCTAGCATATAAATGCGCTTCTCTGAAGCAGTGATAGTTTTGAATGTCAGACATTGCACAGTAATTGTCCTTGACATACTCTTCAAGCATGCACTATGACCCAGTGCCCTTGACCAAGAAATTGAGCTTGAGTGACTTTGTCATGATTTTACGTCGAGTCTGGCATTAAAGTGCCATTCTCTGCAGCAGTGATAGCTGCGAGTGTCAGACTCTGCATAGTAATTGTCCTCGACATACTCTTCAAGCACCCACTATGACCCAGTGCCCTTGACCTAGATTTCACACGCTGGTGGTTTGTCATCATTATTTTACGTGGAGTCTAGCATCAAAGTGTGTTTCTCTGAAGTGGTGGTCTGCGAGTGTCATACCTTGCATAGGAATTGTCCTTGACATACTCTTCAAGCACACACTATGACCCAATGCCCTTGATCTAGATTTCCAGCTCCAGTGACTTTGTCATGATTTTACATCAAGTCTAGCATTAAAGTGTGGTGCTGTGAAGCAGTGATACCTGCAAGTGTCAAACCTTGCATAGTTATTGTCGTCGACATACTCTTCAAGCACACACTATGATCTGGTGCCCTCAACATAGATATCGGGCTAGAGTGACAGTGTCATGATTTTACATCGAGTCTTGCATTAAAGTGTGTTTCTGTGAAGCAGTGATAGCTGCAAGTGTCAGGCCTTGCATAGTAATTGTCCTCGACATACTCTTCAAGCACACACTATGACCTGGTGCATTTGACCCAGATATAGCACTCGAGTGACTTTGTCGTGATTTTACGTTGAGTCTAGCATTAGTGCATTTCTCTGCAGCGGTGATAGCTCTGAGTGTCAAACCTTCAATAGTCCAAGCACCCACATGACCCTGTGCCCTTGACCTAGATTTCGTGCCCCAGTGAAATTTGTCCAATGCAGGTGCGACATCGACTTCTGCGGAATTCTTGTTTAGAATATGTTCTAAAATGTAACTCCACTGTATCTAGCAGATTTAGGCATATTAGCAGCTGGATTGTAAAATGGACAAGTGCAGTAGGGAGTTAAGGTGTCTGACTATTGAGGGTATATACTGTATCCAAAATTATCGCCTTATCTGGAGCTATGAATAAGTGGGACAACACAGATATGGAAGTTGGTTTGGATCATTTATTTCAATATTTATCATAAATGTTGGGACACCTAACTTCTTATATTTCTTGAACAAGTTTGACTATCTGCTGATGTGTCTAAAATTGCTGGATGAGTGGCAAACAGAGTAGACCCTGATCTGCCATCTTTGGAGTCTGATCTGGGTCTACACTCTGCTTAGACCTGTCTATCTGAATACTTAAAAATAAAATTAAATATGGTATTATGTGATAAATACCAGCAAATAAAACTATAATTATGTTGTAAAACTGATTGTACAAGTGTTGATGATGTATCTTGAGCTCCAGATAAGATGACACTCTAGTAGCTATATAAGGATTCTTGCTAGTAACTTAACAAGCTAAATGTGAGTGCTTAAATTAAGGAGAATTGATCCACTTAAAGGGGAGCTAACTCTGCCATAATTGTTTTTGCCTTCATTCTGGAAAAGTGTCTACTCTAAAAGAAAACAATTTCCTCTCCTGGAGCAAACTGCATGGCTTGTCAAATATTGGCTGAATTGGCCAGTTTTTGTGAGTGCATTAATTATTTTCTAACACATCCTCATGTTACTGTATTATGTAGACAGATGTTGATAGGTCAACGAAGTGTGTACAGAGATTTTTAATGGTCAATATTTCATCTCGCATGATCAGTGAACTTTCCAGTTTTTGATTAGTCAGTAAGATTTAACATCAATAGGACATGATTTAAGGGTTTTCCAAGAGGAAAGAGCAAATGCCATTATTTAAGAAAACTCAAGAAGCAAGAGGATGAATATATCTTTTTTTTTTCTGTTGCACAGCCCAAATTTTGGGACTGCATTATTTTCCACTCTGTTTTTTATCGCACCTGCTTATAGCAGAGTGCGATATAGGCGTCCGATTTTCCGTCCGTCCGTCAACATTTATGTCGACGTTCGACATTTATGTCAAAGTTAGTATTCTAATCAACTACAAGACTAAACAACCATCAAACCTTGCATGAAACATCTCCCTGACCTCCTGACTTTGCAACATAGGCGTCCGCTTTTCCGTATGTCTGTCCATTCGTCCGTCCGTCTGTCAACATTTATGTCGAAGTTCGACATTTATGTCAAAGTTAGTATTTTAATCAACTACAAGACTAAACAACCATCAAACCTTGCATGAAACATCTCCCTGACCTCCCAACTTTGCGACATAGGTGCCTACTTTTCCATTCGTCTGTCTGTTCGTCTGTCCGTCTGTTAACAGTTCTGTTATGTCGAAGTTCGATATTTATGTCAAAGTTAGTATTCTAATCAACTACAAGACTAAACAACCATCAAACCTTGTATGAAATATCTCCCTGACCTCCTGACTTGCAACATAGGTGCCAGCTTTTCCATTTGTCTGTCCATTCGTCCGTCCGTCTGTCTCTTAACAGTTCTGTTATGTCGAAGTTCGACATTTACGTCAAAGTTAGTATTCTAATCAACTACAATTCTACGACAACCATCATACCTTGCATGACACATCTCCCTGACCTCCTGACTTGGCAGATATGTTGACCCAGTGACCTTGACCTATATTTTGCGCTCCATTGACTTTGACACAATTTACGTTAACATTCCAGATCTTCTCAACTATAAGGCGTACAACTACCAACCCTTGCATAGTGCTTCTCCTAGATGTACAGACTTGGCAGGTACCTTGACCCGGTGACCTTGACCTATATTTTGCGCTCCAGTGACTTTGACATATTTTGCGTCGACGTTCGATGTCTCCTCAACTATAAGGCCTACAACCATCAAACCTTGCAAAGTGCTTCTTCTCAATTTACTGACTTGGCAGATACCATAACCTGGTGACCTTGACCTATATTTTGGCTGCAGTGACTTTGACATTAACGTGAAAGTTCCAGATCTCCTCAAGTGTAAGACCTCTAGCCACCAAACCTTGCATAGTGCTTCTCCTAGATGTACTGACTCGGCAGGTATCTTGACCCGGTGACCTTGACCTATATTTTGCGCTCCAGTGCCTTTTACACATTTTACGTCAACGTTCAATATCTTCTCAACTATAAGGCCTACAACCATCAAACCTTGCATAGTGCTTCTCCTCAATGTACGGACTCTGCAGGTACCTTGACTGGGTGACCTTGACCTATATATTTCACGCTCCATTGACTTTTACACCGTTTACGTCACCCTTCCATATGTCCTCAACTGTAAGGCCTTCAACCACCAAACCTTATATAGCACTACTTCTCGATGTACTGACTCGGCAGGTACCTTGACCTGGTGACCTTGACCTATATTGTGCACTCCAGTGACTTTGACACATTTTATGTTGATGTTCGGTATCTCCTCAAATATAAGACCTACAACCACTAAACCTTGCTTCACCTCATTGCACTGGCTTGGCAGGTACCTTGACCCAGTGACGTTGACCTATATTTGACACATTTTACATTGATGTTTGATAACTCCTCAACTATAAGGCCTACAACCACCATACCTTGCATTGTGCTTCTCCTTGATGTACTGAATTAGCAGGTACCTTGACCCGTGACCTTGACCTATATGTCATGCTCCAGTGACTTTTACACATTTTACATCAACGTTCCATTATCATTGGGCTGTATGATACGAAAAGTCAGTGCTGAAGATTAGCCATTAGAGGGAATGGGACTGGCCTGGAATATATGTGCCCCACTAGGCACTTTGTCTACATTTTTTTCAAACCAGTTTTCCAAGTAAGCACTGCTAAGAATGAAATAAACTTATTTAATAACCACGTTCTGATTGTTGCTCCTGTGACTTTTGCCCCAGCAGGTGCAATGACGCCTTCCGCGGAATTCTTGTCTTGTATTTTTGTGTAGGCAGATTTTGATAGGACTTTTTATTATCATGTGAGAATGCAGCATTGTTCAGCACCCAGTCAGATGACCAGGTAAAGGATACATGTGCAGTCTGATGAGTTAGCATGAAGTCTGATCAGGGCCTTCACTGTTTGCATTAGGTTCTGTGACTCTCAGACCAGTTGAAAGTTAACACATAGTCTGATCAGTTCCTTTGTTGTTTGCATTAAGCTTTTTTTTATCTAGAGTGAAAAAATCCGATTGATAATCAGGGCCCAGTTGTTCAAAGCGTCGTTAGATTAAAGAGCTCGTTAGTGGTAAAAATGTTAAACTTTTCTAGTAAGTAACATACCTTATTCACAGGTATTTTCACTGAAAAAATGTGAGTATCTTTTGCATTTGCAAAAGCTACTCACATTTTTTCAGCAAAAATATTAGCGTATATGCCATATTTAATGATCAAAGTTTTAACAATATGTTAACTAACGACATCGTTAGTTCTGAATATCTGGGCCCTGATTAATATGATCCGTAGGTTGATCTCAGTCTTCACTAATTGGAATGCCTAATTTGAATGTCAGAGAAAGTGAGGGTAGGGAAGCATGGGAGAATTGTATTGTTTCATCTATTGTCAAAGAACTATATTTTCCCACAAATGCACTGCTGCTTTGGCTGGTTCTTTCCTTTAAGAGTAGATGCCTTTTCAGAAGAGACTTGGTGTGCAGGAAAGCAACAAGAAGTCACACTTTCACAGAAGTTGGCTTCCTTGGCAGAAAATCAACCAGTTCCCTTAATGGTAGCCAGCTGTCTGAATATCTTAACTGGAACTACTCACTACATTTTGCATAATAAAGTCATATCTGTTTGCAAATAACAACAACAAAAAGGTTGAATAACTAAAAAAAAAAAAAAAAAAAAAGATAAAAAAAACAATATAAAAAAATAGCAGCCTTTAAGAACTTATAGTGTTATGAAATAAACAAAATATTCTTTTAAAACAACAAGTACAGAAGAGCAAAAGGAAAACAACTACAACAACAAAATATGTCGCTTGTATCAACTTAATGACTTTACAGAAAAAAATCTCATTCATTCTTTACGAAGTGCAGTTAAGCATACATATTAAAGTAGTGTAATGTGGGTGGGATTATAACTATATTCTTAGTATCATATACTGATAAATAATGTTGAAATAGATGCAAATCACCAAATCATCATAACAAACTTAGAAATTTTTGTCAACATTTGGGTTAAGGTTTTGTGTTAAGTGCTTTTTTATTTGCATGTAATTGAAGTTGTTGATATTCAGTTGTTGCTCAATATACAGAGTTGACATACATTTGTATTTTGCTGTTACTGCAGCAGAAAGATCAATGTCATTGACTTAGAAATTTTGTTAACATGAGTATTAACCTTTTGATTTTTTTTTCTTTGCTTATATATCTAAGTCTTCTTATTGATATATGACTAGCATTGCTGCTAGATGGATACAGATCAGTAGACATCATCCTTCAGTTGCTGCTGACCAAAGATCAAGCTCATAAACTTAAAAATTTTATATTAGGTTTTGGCACTGGTTGGATATACGCGAGCCCCTGCTCACTTGCTGTAATTTACATTCACATTGAATTAGGCAGTGTCTGCCCTGTTTGTAATATTTATGTTACTGGCCAGTGTGGAGACTGATCAGAATTCATTGATGCACAGGGTTATCTTGTCTGTGTTGCATTTGTCGTTATTCACACCTAAGATGTGGGACACCTTATGTATGGACATTTGGACTTCTATATAAGGAAGTGTAAATGTTGCAAAACACTACATAAAGATTATACCTTATATATAGAAGTCTAAGCTTTTTCTTATTCTGTTCTGTAAGCACAACAAAAGCCTATTTCTCTTATTTCTTATTGTTACAGAAAAATCAAATAATTTTGTTGAAGAAACATATTTTATTGTCACTATTTAAAAAAAAAATTGCCATCTTTTCCTCACTTAAAACTTACAGATTCCTGTAGAGGACATGATTTTGAACAAGTGTACTCTGACAAACTGTAATATCCTTTAGTATTGGGACGAATAGGCTTTTGCAAACAAGGTAGACCCTAATCAGATGCCATATGCTGAGGCATCTGATCTGGGTCTATATTGTTTGCACTGTAATATATCCCTAAGTATTGGGACAGATAGGCTGTTGCCAAACAATATAGACGCAGATCAGATGCCTCAGCATGCGGGATCTAATTAAGGTCTACACTGTTACCCATACATTGAGCAATATTTTGGACGTATCAACAGGTAGTAGAATGGACTCTTTCCAATTTTAGGACAATTATGGTAAATAGATAAGGTGTCCCACAACGGGTATATACAGTATTGTGTGAAATTCTTAAAGCTTCTTCTAATACCATGTGTCAATGTTGCAAAACACTACATAAAG